>JAPMOR010101360.1:337869-415876 GCA_026543865.1 Argiope aurantia
AGGGCATACATGTATCTTGAAACATTAATATAATGTTAAGGGCATACTGAGGATGCCTTGTTGAAAGTTAAGTACCTGCGAACTTTATGAATGTAGTAGAATACATCAAGAATAACTTAAGAAATAAAGCTTACTTGATTTGACTGTATACTTTCTGATTTTTTTAATATTTAATGCGAAGACTAGAAGATAACCGATTTCTTGAATTATTGTTTGCATGTATATAACGTTATTGAATGTAAATTGTATGCATCAATGTTATTAAATGGAAACTGCATGAAAGATTTATATAGCATTGTAGATTTTAAATTCTATGTCTGAAATATTTCTAGAAATTCAAATTCGTGACTTAATTGTCTATCGTATCCAACGAATGACTTAATTGAATATAATTTGCTTAATTTACAATGCGTAAAGGAATTTTATGTACTCTTCTTGAGGTATTAGTCTTTTCCAAAATCTAGTTATTGAAGTTCTTTAAATTGTAATTGTTTAGTTTGAAATTAAACTATCCTCTAAGATGCAATCTTCATTGGCAGTTTTATGGTTGTCAACATTTAATTTTCGTTCTTGCAAATGTTTCTGGTAAATTGGATAAGTATTTCGAAACCGTTTTTCAATTTTGTGAAAATGCCTTACAAAATCCTAGAATTTTAAAATTCGGATCTCTAATATTTTGTTATTTCTAATTCAGTTCAGCTTTTGGATTTAATTTAACGTTCTTGTATTAACTAGGCAAGTGTATCTTTCAGAAATTGCAAATTTTACCTCCAAATGTTTTAAAACTCTCCATGTATTCCAAGTTTCGTCTATTGCTTGGGAAGTTTAAGTATTTAAAGATTTCGAATTCTATGCGTATTTTTGTATCGAGTTTAAACAATAATTAATATGTTCTGTGCCTATTTGTCTTTTTAATCTCGATCATTCTCTGGCATAAGAAGGAATTAAATATTTTTGTCCACCCTTTACAGATGTCTGCTCAAACAAATGCTAAACAACGAATCAGCAAGACGACTATTGGTAAGTTGCATTCGAAAAAACTAGCAATAACTGCTAATCTAAAATACTAACGAAAGTTCTTATGGTTTTAATAACCTGTATTAATTAGCTAACTGTAATTTTCATCGGATTTAACTGTCTTAATTGTCTACCTTCAAACCTTTTACGGTTATCATGCTATTGTTCCTTGTAATTGAACAACCACCATATACGAGATTAAAATGTCTTTTCAAAATATTTATAGTAATTTTTTTATTAAAAGTTTTTGTAAATTTATCTTTTTTGTAAATTTTGAAATTACATAGTATTCTGCTTAATAGAATTTGTTTTCCAATTGGTTGGAGAGGACACAATAATTGAAATTGATGTTTTCAAAATCATAATATCTGAATTTTATAATGTTAAAGGAAAGAATACTTGCGTCATTCAACAAGATTATCACGTACGTTCAAGACAGTTTTCGTAAATATTTTCTTTCTACAGATCAAGTTGAAAAACTATTAGGCTTTGAAATACAGTTTTAACTACTTGAATTAAATTAAAAGGCGATTATCAAGATTAAGACAATTAGATTAGTCGACTAATAAATTAGACTTAGCCAAATGATCAAGAAATTGAATGCTATATGGAAAGAATCGTATCTAATGCTACTTTGCCTTCATAAATAACACGCATTGTAAGAAATATAATGAGAAACCGTTGAATCTGACTCTTCGGTCTTTTGGAATTTAATTAAAATATGCCTCGGTGACTTCAAGAAAGCTGAACAAGATCTGTGCAAATGTTCAGTTGTCCACAAAAATTAGTTAACTGTTCACAATCCATCCTTTCCAATTACATCACTTATAGAATTTAAACTAATCTAATATGGAAAATAAACATGTCGGATGGTGCCTTTTTCATTAATAAAGTGAACAGAGGCAAATTTGTGCCACCACATTGAGAATGTGAATGTAGCATGTCAGGACTTTCTAGGTAAATTTATTAATACGAATTTTATGAAAATGAAATATTTATTCTATCGATTAAAATTGTGGCATTTATGTCTTAAATTATATTTTTTATCCCATTTTCCCAATAGACCTGTTGGATGCCAGCTTTGGCTTTCAAGATCGATAGCGAACCATCGAAAAGGCAGAGAAGCGGTTTCGATGACTCTTCACGCCAAAGAAAACTACATTAAATGGATCGCTGTTATCGAGTGCCATGCTTGGGTGGCGCTGTCGGAAAACCGCAGAAATCGAATGCTTCATTTCTAACCCATCCCGGCCCTCTCAAAATACGCCTTAAATCCGTCCCAATTCCCTCTCCCCCTTCCCTCCCTAGAAGCGGTGCTTAATCTCAAACCGTCCATGTATACAATTCTGCCCACCCTTGCCCTCCCCCTTCTCTTCAGTATGTCCCAGAGGGAGGCAGCAGAGCCTTGTATTGAAAGTCGTGTCAATATCAGTATCTATGAAGTTCTCCTGAAAGCCTTCATTCAAATATCCCATCGTCTTGGATATCCCATAGGTAAACAAGCAAAGACATAACCTATTGGGGGAAGAACTACGCGTAAATATTTTCTCGACGTATTATTCCCGAATCTGTTTCGATTTCGATCTCTCCCTCGCAAAGGTTCATCGGATATTGGTTCTGGTAACTGTTCAGCAGTTAACTTTACTTTTACTGGCGAATTTTCTTACGCTAATTTGACTTCGAATAGATTCCGGTTATTTGCGAATCTTTTCGCTTCATTTAAATACTAAGAGTCGTTATTAGAGATGTTTATTCTGATGTTAATCTGAGGAGGAATTTTTTATTGTATCGTTATTATTCTCGGATATATTTAAACAGTTATTTCCCATTTACATAAAACTAAAATTCTCCTAGATCATCTTTTTAATTGAATCGAAAGTTTAAATGCTCTTAAATTTGTGTATCGGTGCATAATGATAGAATATTTGTAATCCTTTACTGGTTAATGAAGGATATTGAACTATTGACGCATACTAAAATTGCAAAAGAGCACTCGTTTATTTAAATGATCTTTCTCAAATCATTTCGTGCTTAAAAAAAACCCCGAAAAGCAATAAATTTTTCTGTATTCAATTATCGTTATTGAAAGTAAAATCTTTATAAAGCTCGAACAGTGCTTGTCTACAAATGGACAAAGAATATATAATTATAGTTCATTATGGTCCATTATAGTTTATTGGCAACGTATTCATCTTTATTTTACTAACTTTATTACTCTTAGTGTCTATTTGTTCGATCATTCATGAATGTTTAATGAAGATAAATATTTATTTGAATAAAATTCTCTAAATTTCTAAAATTGCAAAATGCGAATAAAAACACAAAGTTGTTTTTTTTTCGTTAAGTAATAAATACATATCTTCTGTCGATAAATTGATCAGCATATGAATCTTCAATTATTAGATTGATAATTTAATCAATAAGATTAACTTTATATTTTTAAGTAAAATTCTCCGATTCGAATAAAATGAATCAAGTTTCTCTTCGTAAACAAAACAATAGGCCATAGCTTGTTTGTAGATGTTGAAAGAATTTTCGTACATTAAAAATTCAGTTTAATAGTATAAATCTTTCCTTTGCTTCTTAATGGGTGAATTTCGGACACTTCATATAAAATCCTGAAGATTTCTTTGTAAGTAAAACGAAAGTTTTTGGAGTAATTATTCTAGATAACTTAATTTCCAACAGAGAAAGCACCAAGCTGGTTTTTCAAATGTAAATGTCTTCAATATCATGGAAATATGAAGGAATCAATATCATGGAATGTCAAATATGAAGCCATTCTTTATAATAAACTTCTAACGATTATTTAACTGAAAAAAAATTAAGAAATTGGGAAGGAGCCAACATTTAACAGATAAGCTTCTAGATTCTTCCATGCCTCGTAATCGGGTTGATTTATTCAGTCTACAAATCATTTGCACAGTTTATTCGTAGTGAAGCATATTATCAAACTGTTTGCATAAAAACTTAATACGCAAGAGATGGAAAAGGGTGATATCGAAATTGTACGAATTGTAATTTTTTACATGAAAAAAAGCTTTTATTGGTTTTCATCCTATTCACTAGTCTTGCATTATACATTTATTTCGCAATTTTTGCTTCATCGAATGAATGAATTGGATTTGTTTAAATTTAATGTCTTTAGGGTAATGTGGTTAAAAGTCATCCATTTTAACATTTTAAAGAAGCCAATTATTTAAGTTTTAATTTTTTGAAATAAAAGGACTGATATCTCTAATTCTTCCAATGTACTAACAAGTAAATTTCTTTTCCAGAATTTTTTTCCTCGTCTGACTCTTTGAATTTATGAACTGTATTGCAGTTGTGTAGGAATTACGCAATCGTATTTTTCTGAGCAATGGAAAGATCTAAATTGATCTGAAAAAAAGTCAGAATAATTACAAATAGCTTCAAATCTCAGATTATTTTAAATTTGATTATTTGAATGTAAATCAAGAGAAAAGGTTTTAAAATTCCAATTTTTGAATTTATTGGAATAAGATGCCCTCCTTTTTAGTTTAATTACTTATTAATAAAAAAACGCATCTGAATCGAAAATCAAGAAAGTATTAGCTTATGGATGCGCTTCATAACCATGATTTAAGTATAACCGTTCTTCTCGGAAAGTTTTCTATAAATAACCCATTAACGCCCAGCAACTTGTAGGGCAATTGTGTATTTGCTTTGTCTAAAAAAAATAAAGGTTTTTCAAACTTCTGAGCGATATTCAACTGACATGCAGTGATCCGCTAATGAGATTTTGAAGTTGAAATGGTTTAATTCTACTTTTTCTTTACTTTATTTGGTTTCATTTTCGAAGTTAATAAAATGTGTTAAAAACTTTATTTTATTTCACCACTTTTTTTAAAGAAATTCCATTTGTCTTTAAATTTTTAAATGACTTTTTGTTTTTTGGGAAAAAAATTGTAATTAAAATCGATTTTTAAAAATTCAATTATTGTTAGTGTTATCAAGATAATTTAAGATTTACTGAAATAAATGCTTTTAATTATGTTGGGGGGTGAAATTTAAAAGCTTCACAATGAAATTTAAAGTTTTTATTAATTATGAAACGTTATTCCATTTTTTATCTAGAAAAATAATTTAAATAACGACAAACTTATGAAAAACTGCTATAAATGGTAAGCTGATGGTCAGATATTAATGCCAAAAAAATCATGCCTATTAAAAGTGCGTTTTTTGGCTATCGGAAATATCCTTAATCTATAAACTTTAATTAAGCTGTACTGATTTCAGTTTATCGTCTGAAGCATTATTTCTAATCATGAAAGTAAATGCATCGTAATTTTCTTTAATTGCTAGTTTTCAAGCATCATAATAAAAAACCAAGTGCTGTGATAATTTGATTTAGTGATAAAATTCTAGCGCCAAAGTAGAATGAAAAAGATCAATATGCGTCGAATTTTATGGCATTGGCCTCTTTTCCGACTTCCATTTTAACTGCAAAATAAATTTGAACTTCTGCCATCAAGTTTTACAGTCAACTCTTCAGCGAATCCAAATCAGCCAAATTAGTTTCTATTGTATATGACTATATATGTGCTAATTACTGCTTTTCACTAGAAACAACTTTGGCTCTAGCACGTGCCAGAACATTGTGTTGGGAGAGTTGTCCGCTTCAGTCTTTTCCCGCGTTGCCTTCCGTTCCATATTGGCTGACATGGCGATCGGTTACCATGGAAACAGATTCTGCATCTATCTCAAATTGGACATCGACCGGGTTCAATTGGGGAAAGGGAAGCTCCTGAGAGCAGGGAAATTATTCAATTTTTCCCCCCTTCCTCCAGGCTATTCGATTTTTAAAGAAACGCCTACTGATTTAAGTTTGGACGTCTGAATGGGGAAAAGTTTTTGGCGCTTTTAAATTCAGATATCCAAAAGTTTTCGTTGGTTTAGGCAGGTTATGCGCGTAGTTCGTTTGTGTATATTCGCAGATCCATGATTTTTGAATATGGCATGAAATATTTTTCAGACTATTGATCTAAAAATCTTGAGCAGAATTAATATTCTAACGATTTATGAAAGAAAAGAAATCTTGATAATTTAAGTTACTTGAGAGCCAACAAGTATTTACGAAACTATTTTTTTAATTAAAATGTACCCGCAAAAACTGCTAAACGACTTTTATTCATTGCAATCCTTGTTTTTTTGTCTTAAAAAGTCATGCCAGTGTTTTATTTAGTCGCCTAACTTAAAACTTCATTTTAAATTGTGATCTTTTCTAAATTCATATTAAGTAAATAAACACTGATCAAATATACAGAATCTGATGACAATGAGGATACAGATCGAAAGCTTATTTTATGTAATGCATATATTCTGAAATCTGCAGAAATATTTCTTAAATTTGATTACATTTTTCTACTTTTGCTTCCGTTTTCTGTATATGCCCAAACAGCAGTGGCATTGCTAATAGACTTCGATCTAAATTTTAAATGTTGGATGGTGATATTGGGAAAATGCTTGTTTTATTTTTCAATTAAGAGCAACATGCACAAAATTGATTTTTTTTTAATTTCCTGAGTTATTAATACTAGGCATTTGTAGTTTACACTGATGCATAAATTGAAATTTAAGATAAGCTTAATCGGATGGACAAAAATGTCGAATAAGAATACTTCAGCAGTTTCTGAAATACTTCAATTTTGCCTGAATTGACAGGTACTCGAATTTCTGATATTTACAATGCAAGGAACGACTAGTTTATTTCTTTAAGAAAATGAAACTTTTGAAAGCTAATAGATTTAGAAAGTTTGATAGTTTGAAATGGTCCAAATATCCATTAACAGAACCAGAACTGAGCTTTTGATAAGAGATGCAAATACGAATGTCTTTCCATGCGGTGTCGTATCTAGCTTGTAATACAATTACAAAGTAACTGGTCAAAACGATAAACCAATATATTGTTAAACAGATTTTAATAACAATATTGGAAGATAAAATAATCACTTCTCAAATTTCGAATGCAAATTATATTTTTAGATTAATTGAATGTTTGAGTTTTTTTCACGGAGTGTTAATGTGTTGCTTCAAATACAAATACCAAAATTATATCATGTCGCATTTTTTTTTCGCCTGTGTAGGACATTATGACATTTTATTAGTTGGAGGATTAAACTGAATCGCGTTTAAGTTAAATGGTGGTATTTTAAATTCAGTGATTACTGCTTAAGTTGCTAATTAATTTACTACAGTCGCTAATTAAAAAAAATTTAAAGAATCCAAATGCCAATAGACAAGCCTAGTATTATGTGCAAATTCAACCACCGATTTTTATCACCGCCGGGCGATAACAATAAATGATTAGATAGCATCGAATAAAGGAAAATGTATGGCCAAATTTAAGTTATTTGCATACAGTCATTGGAGGACTGTTCTATTAACATCCTTAAAAACGACTCATTCTGAACATTGATCTTGAAAACCCTTTGTTTTAAACTTCTTACAATCCGAGAAGAGAATGCCTTTAGGTGCAAAATTAAAAGTTACTCCAAATAATGCAAAAACACTTTTGTGGTTCTAGTCTTTAATTTTTATTTTACTTAAGAGCATAAAATTTTGTCACTACTTTAAGGAGTGATAAATGAACTGTTATTTACTATGAGTTCACTATACAATTTATAACGTTTTCGTTTCATGTTTGGTTTTTAAGTTGACCTCAATATTCTGAATCAATTGAACTTTTAAGCGAGATGCCACCTCGTAAATTAATCTCAATTCAAAGATGTTAAATACGAGTTTCCACAGAAATAGAATACTATAGCTCATCAGACATTGTACCTATAAAGTCTGGAGATGCTTTCAAAAGATGCTTTTTTGCCAAATTAAATAGTTTTTGTATCGGCAATTATGAAATAATTCGAATTTCAGGAAAATCCTCTTTCTTTTAACATGGTTTTATTCAAAATTTTTAATTTTTCGTTTTCGATATTTCGCAAAACACGTGGCCTGCTAGTCGTTGTTTGCAGATATTTCAGATATTTTCTAAACAAATAGTGTGGCTGGATTATTGACCAGCACTATTTTAAAGAAGCAAAAACAGGCGGTATGTGGCCTCACGCTACGTCCGAAAATGGATTTAAAAAGAAAAAGGGTGCAGGAGAGGAGTTAGGAACATCGATCGCCATAGGAAATAATGAAGCATACATACCTCCCCGTTGCTGTTCCGAATTCTTTTTATTTGTTGGCAGTAGTTACAAACGTAGAGGTAGAAAAACCATTTTGTTCCCTTTTGGTCTTTGTTTGGTAGAGATTGAGAAGGGAGGGGTATTGGAGAATGTCTGAATTAAGTTCCCTTTTGGAATGGAACTCGGATTTTTTCTTCTGTCTAACAAGACTTCCAAAAGCTGCCTGGGCAATGGAAAATGATCAAATAGATTCCGTGACTTGCAGGAAGAATGCTCCGGGATTTTGTGGCGATGTTGTCTTGAACCTGTAATTGTAGAAAATTTTCTCTTATAAATTGGCTTTCCTATAAGTGCATCAATGGCTCAGTGGATAGGAAGTGGAGGGCAATATTTTCTTTTGATTTCACAGTAATTGTATCCAGATGGTTTCATTTCTAACAAAACCAAGTTTTTCTCAATGTATCAAATTATATATTTTGAAGACTGCATCTGTTTCCATTTGAATTGTAACTAAAAAAATTGGTTAACTACTTTAAACCGGACTGAAAGAATGTCTGAAGAAACCCTACTTGTATCGAAAATCCAAAGTATTATAAAACAGAGATAGTGCTTACTTTAAAATGTGGCGTACAACATATATAAAATAAACTGAGCTCGATACACTAATGATCTTGATTAAGTGATTATTCATCGAAATATTCTTACATGTGATGAGAAATCAGGATATTAATTTATTTTGCCAGAAAAGTTGCTTTTTATGTTCTTTGTTAATATTTAAAAAACGCAGCCGATAAAGCACTTTGAAAAGATGACCAAGGAAAAGTTCTTTAAAGAGAAATTTCTCTTCGATATTACGTATCGATTTTGCCTTTCTCCCACTGGCATTCTTAAGCGAGAAAAATAAAAGTTGTTTCAGTTGAAGTATTTTCAGTTCAAAAATAAACATTCTAATCTTAAGAAATTCTATTGTCTCTTGTTTTATACATATGACTAAACTCATTGCTTGCTTTACTGAAACAAATATTTTAGACCAGTGTAATTCTGTTTTCTATCTTTACAAGAAAATTTAATTAAGCGCGATTTATTGGCATATATTTGAATTTTTAACATTTCTTTATGATGATTCTACATTGAATCTTTTACTTTTCGGATACTAAGCTGAAGATAAATTTATAGCGGGAAGCGATATTTTTTCTTTAAAAGAAGGCTGACCAATAATGTATTTTTCAATAATTTTGAATCGATATTACAGCTTCCAAAAAATTCAAACAATTGATTAGTTTGTTGGCAATCTGAAATTCTGACATATTTTGTTGTCAGAATTTTAATTTTAAAACAAGTTGGTTCGCTTTTTACCATTTGCAAGATCTAGTTTTAGATGCTCTTTAAATATTAAAGATTTTTGAATTTTTTTCTATTGCCTTTCCCGTAAAGGGGTTGTCTAAGCTTGTAAGTCTGTAATAAGTCGCTCTTTGTAAATTATTCAGGAAACAGCCTGGAGAAACTTCAATGTAGGATTCAAATTGTCTGAAATTTCTAAGTCCTCAATGTCCTGTTGAAAAAAATATCCTTTCTGGTACAAGAGTTCCACGTTCGAAACTAGATTCCATTTGTGTCATGTATGCGGCCCTGGTGCATATTAATTCCTACGTCGTGAACTATACGTTCTCTAAGTTGGTGGTTCCTCGTTGGTGTGGTGTAAAAGTAGGAACTAGCTCAGGTGTTATTGTCATCTGATTAGGCGTGAAAATTAATAAATGCAAAAATAGCCACACGGAACGTTGTTAGCACTTTTCTGGAATTTTTTAAATCGAAAGTTATCTGTATTTAACTACAGCTGTATTAACTGTATTTAACTTATATTGAAAGTACATCTGCTGGCTCGTGTTTCTATTTCTCAGACAGGGAGAAATCTCCCCATTTAATAACGTCCCAGCGTCTACTGATAATAAAATACAATAAACTATACAAGAGACGAAATATTGAACCTTGTTATAAAACACTAAATTATGATCAATAATGTCAATTTGAGTAAATTCTTGAAAATATGTAAGCTATCTTGCATGCTTCCATTTCATACAATTGATTCCTAATATAGAAAAGCAATTTGCTTTTATATCAACCATTATTCAAACAAAAAGAAAAAAGTATAACTACATATCAGACGCATTTCCGAATCTTGTTGTTTGCATATATATGCAAACTTTTGCTTTAAAAATATGATCGAAAATTTAGCCAAAGAATGTTGAGCAAAAAATAAACAGTTATAGCCTAAAATAAAGAATATTTTATTTACTTTTATTCAGTTTTAAAATAACGAATTATGAAATTCAGGTCAGAAAATGCACTATTCCATTTAAACAGTGAAACTACTACCATCAATCATATTAAATATCAAATTCTTCCCAACAGCAATGAAAACTTCAACTATTATGGAAGTAAAAAGAATCTAATTTTCTGTTAAGAAGCTTTAGACCGAGTTTCGGTATCTGTCACTAAACACAGTAGAAACAAATGCTCCTATGTTTTAATGCAATTATTTTTAACTTAATATGTACCGGAGTTATGAAGCTCCTGTATTGATTTTGTAATTAGTCTGATTCATCATATTTGATATCGGTGCAGCTAGGAAAGAGTAATTTTAAAACGTCGAAACAATGAGTTCTATTGCAATTGCGTTATTTCAAGGAAACAATAGTGGGTTTGGAATAGATTAACCATTTAGATTCGAACTTGAGCTTTAAATTGATCTTGCAGGAATGTTCGTCAACCTTTGTAAAAAAAAATGGGATTACGCGTAGGTGCTTTTAGAAAAGTAACTAGAACTCGGCAAAGCACGTCTTCTAAAAAATATGCTTTAGTTTGGAAAAAAGTTTAAAAAATGCTTTATTTTGGAAACCTACATGACGGGGAGAAATATGGACATTTAAAAATGAAGTTTTAATCTATCCGAATCCATTATTTCTTCACTTTGTTTTCTGTTCCGCTTGCGGTAATTTCTCAAGTTTACTTTTACAGACATTTCATCAAATCATACAGAATCATGCCAGCATCTTTGAATATTGTTTAGTGAAGTGAAAATCCTGTCTAAAATATTGACATTTGCGTAATTGGCTCTATGTATCTCTAGTGTCCGATGAAATTTTGGATTAATTTAGTGAAAATTTAAGCTGCATTAAACACCACACAAATCGCTTACTTTGCGTTTCAATATGCATGCATATATGGAATTAAAAGATGAGGTGCATCTCGAAATGGTTATTTTAAGCAATCATTTATTTTCACATTCATCTAGAATTGAAAAGCTCAGAAAGGTTGATCAAATAAAATACATCAAATGAGCCCTGGCTTCTAAGGATTGCAATATAATTCAACAAACCAGCATTCTTAGAAAAGACCGCCTACAAGTTCTAACTGGGAACACATAGTGGACTATATTGAAATTCGAAAGTCTTACAGTCAAAATTATTATAGGCTATTAATAAGTAGCAAATTTTATTTAGTACCTTTGTTTTGTCGGTCACATCTTACTTAAAAAGAGAATGGACTTTGTGCTTCAATGCCCATGTCATACTCGAGCATCGAAATACATAATTTTAAGAACAAATTAGTTTGGCACACTTCAGTCTCGGGCGTTCTTTCCATTTTAATAAGGATGAGTTTCAAATCTCCGAGGTAGTATATAATTGAGTTTAAACTCGTGGTTCAAGAGATTAAAACATTTCAATAGCAGGGGTTAATTAGAAAAGAAACTTGTTAATTTCTAAAGCGATTTTAAAGTGGAGGGGGTATTTTTGAAGTTTCATATCGCAGCTTTACATAGCCATTTCTTAATGTAACAATTTTCGAAATTTCGAATATAAACAAGTTGGGTATTAAAAAATGAAAGCAAAATTTTCTTAATGCCTCAATAAGATACTTTATATTCTTTTTGAAACTTTTTTAGTAAACTTTCAAAATGGACTGATATACATATTCTATGCTTAAGGTGATCCATTTGATCTTCAGTCAATAATGTAAAACATAAATCCAGCTTTTTGCCAAAAAACATGCATATTAATGTTTTCTAATAACTATTTTTATAAATAATATGGTGTAAATCGTAGAACATGTATTTTAAAGATTATTTTCGTAAGTTGATTTTTGTTTCTTCTTTAAATTATGGCAATTCTTCGTTATAAGATTATATGACTGCGCATACGGATCAGTTACTCTAATTTAATTTTGGTTTCGCGTTAAATTTTTTAAAAAAATTGTTACAAAATATAATTTTCACTGGAAAAACTTAAGCTTATTCTTAATTTTAAGATAAACTTAACTTTTAAGTTAAAAATAATACCAGGCATATTGGCGTGAAAGTGTTTTCTTGATTGACTTCCTATCGCCTGTAAGTTGATTCTCCATTAATTATTTTGGAGTCGTGATAAAAAAAATTGCATCAATTAATCTTTATTAATTTTTTCTTTATTTTTCAGTGGTTCAAATGAATGGTATGGACACGTCCCCAGTCTCATCGCAGCAAAATGGGAGTCTGCACAACTCCGTGCAGACCGGAACTTCGACAGAGGATTCCAAAACCAACCTGATAGTAAACTATCTGCCTCAGACCATGACTCAAGAAGAGATCAGGTCTCTCTTTTCATCCATAGGAGAAGTGGAATCCTGCAAATTAATCAGAGATAAAGTCACAGGTAAGCGTAGTTCTTTGACCCCTACTTTAGAGAATGAATTAGTCTTAATAGACCGCAGTATTGAATTCGCAGTATCTGTTTTTAACTTTATTTTATATATTAAAAAAACACTTCACTGTTTTGATATAAAATTTATTACCAGTTAAAAAAATTTTGAAAATGCTACCAGTTTTTATATTTTTTACAGAGTTCGGTTCAGTTTCTTTAAGGTACATACTAAATTCATTTGTAGAAGTATAAAACAAGATGTGGTTACATGTTCGAATTGTTTTGGGTGCTTTATGATACATTAAAGATTTTTCTGTTTCAGAAAGAGCAAATTTTGTTTTTGATTTGAAAAATTCCACTTAATATATTAAATTTGACCATATGGATTGTTGTAAAATATTTTAACAATTCAATGCTCTTAAATTTTAAAGTTTTCAAATTTTTTTCACTACAA
Organism: Argiope aurantia; assembly: GCA_026543865.1. Lineage (NCBI taxonomy): Eukaryota > Metazoa > Arthropoda > Arachnida > Araneae > Araneidae > Argiope > Argiope aurantia. Next base: position 351,171 of record JAPMOR010101360.1, read on the forward strand.
TTAAAGCTTTAGTGAGAATTTCTCAAAGTAAAGATCAAAACTGTGTAATAAATAATAAAATGGGCTTCTAGTGAATTCTGAAAAATAAAGCATTTAATGAAATCAAAAGTATTAGCTTTAGTCCTTAACGAATAACCTGACAAAACGAATAACCTTGTGCATCAATATATTTGTTGCAAAATTGTGTAACTAAAAAAATGGAATGGATGAGCGTAGAGATTATATATTTTGTGGTCAATATAACCGTTTATTAATAAATGGGATTAGAATAAATAAGATTAATTACATTAACTGTAAAATATTAAGCAATTTGACATCTTTAGAGTTTAAAGCATGTTATGAATGACGGAAATGTTATGAATTCAATGATTTTCTGGAAAGTTAAACCCAAATATTCCGAAAATAATTCGCTAAATAATCCTCCCCCCCAAAAAAATAGACTAGTTTGCTATGCCAAAAAATTAAACTATTAATAGAACATATTTTTTTAAAGTTTTTTCAGATAAATCTATTTTGCCACTCTTGATGTTTTATTTGAATTAATTGAAATTACAAATATCAACGATGTATCGTTTTGAATTGTATCAGAGAGGTGGGACATTGGTGCAAATGTTTAAATCCGTTAACAATGTTAAAAAAAGGCGTCAAGAAAATTGACTTTTGGGTATTTTTTGAGAATCTATAAATTGCTTAAATAGGCATATTTTAAATGTTTCAAAAACTGTTGTAATTCATTTGAGTAACGTAAGGGGAAAAAAAGATGCACTAAACAGGCTTGGAAGATTTTACTCATAACTTTGTCAAGTATGAGCGTTCATTCCTTTGCGTGTATATATTATCAGTGAATTTCAAATAAAACTCAAATCTGAAAATCCCGGAATTTTAATGTCTTTTTTTCTTGCGAGAGGTAGCGAGCATTCTATATAATGGTTTAAATGTCTAGATCAAATCCGAGTTGAATCAATTCAAAACGTTTCCAGAATTTAGTATGCTACGATTAATTGCTGGTATTATTAGTAATAACTTGGAACTACATTGATCTTAACATATGCATATTTACTTCTAAATGATCATCACCATCAAAGTATCATTCTTTTTAATATTTTTAGAATCCAAATGTATTTTATAGGCGATATCGCAAACAATGGCAGATTCAAACTACTCCAATTTAATGGAAAGAGAACGAATCGGCTTTAATTTTTTAAATCTAATTTACTGTATAAGAAATTTAAATTAAATATGTTGAACTATTTTACTCATAATTAGAAATGCTTCACGCCACTAAATTATATGAACCAATTCGTGATATGAATCTCGTCTGAAGTTATTTTATCTTGTAATATTTTGTTTGGAATATTATGCGTAGAAGTATACGAGGCTTAAAGACTCAAACACGTATTAGTGGATTGAATTTGGAGTCGACTTTTCTTGCAATAGGAATACTTTCATTCATCTGGGATTTCTAAAAGCGAATCTTTGGGGAATGGGGCATTTTTTCGAATTCCCATCTGGATGAGAAATAAAAGCAGATATCAACTTTCGATGTAAACAATGCTCTATAGAGGTTGAATGTATAAGATTGTTTTCGCGAAGTTGAACAAATGCTCACTTCAAGTAAACAGAAGCCATAGTCCTTTACTAATCCATTAGGGCGAGGCCCGGGTGTTCCTTTCAACATATCTGAAATTGTGACAGCTGATGGTAGCTTCCCGTTAGACCATGTTCTCTGTATATATACTTTATATTGTGTTGCGAGGTAACAGCTGGTTGACCTTTGCTCCCCCATTACTAATCCCTCCCCCGTCCAACGCTCTTAGCGTTATTGGATAAGCCAAGCAACGAGTTGTAACGGACCCATCTGCGCTTGCGTGCTGCTTTGAAACAAAGTTTGGAAATGTAAATAAATTGCTTCATTCACTACACAGAAGCAAATATTCAGACACGCATTTCTCAAATTTGTGTGTGAAAGCTTGTGGAGGACTTCCTGTCTAACCTGTCTAATAGACTTTGACGCATAGAAATGAAAGATACGAATTTAGTATTCATAATGAAAAAGTTTTGCCATTAACGTCATAAGCATAATTATCCAGAATGCCACTGGATGAAAATAATGAATAAAAATTTGATTAAATATGCGTGTTGAGTTTCTCCTATTTCAATGAACAAATTGACTGATTGAATTTAAGTAATCTTTTTAAGCATCGATTTCTTAAATTTTGTATTGAGATGAAGGAACGTTAAAAATGCTATATCGAGACATTTTCAGGGAATCACGAAACAGTACAATTGAAATTTCCACTCGATCAATAAAAACAAAATTCCGAAATGGAAATCTTGCCATGGAAACCTTCAAATAAACATGTTTATGGACTTCAAATATTAGTTTTTACTTTTGATCAAAGATTGAGTTTAAATTTAATTTAGCTATGCCAGATTTTCTTATGGGAAATGTTATTTACTGCTATGAGAAGGAAGGCAACATGAGAATATATATATATTTAAATATTGTACTTAGATGGATACTAAGCATATTATACTTACAAACTGATGTATTTTTTTGTCAATTTTGCATCATTTTTAAAATTCTACAAAGCTATACTAATAATTTCTGACTGCCAAACTTTTAGACTTGACGATTACATTTCTTAAATATATAAACTGCTGCAAACCTATCAATGAAATGTTGATAGGCTGTTGCAACTTTAAACTTTTTAGATAAGTTTTCATTTCGGAATTACCATTTGAGACATTACATGGATGTACTCAAGAACTTGAAAGGAATTTCAAAAAATAAACAGATGTTAAGTGACAAATTTCAGATTACTAAATTTGAAAGCTAACTTCAATTTAAAGAGCATGTGAGCTGAATTTTTACCAAGTAATGCAATATTGTAAAACTTAATTCCATGTTAAATAAAATTTTTGGAATCGCATTAAATTTATCAAATGTGAGTTATGTTCTGAGAATTTAAATTAAATCCATGCTTTAATCACAATATAGTCGAAAGTTTCTTCGTTCGAAAGATTAAAAAATAAATAAAAAAATATAGTGCCGTTTTCGGGTGCGGTTTCTTCCACTTCTAATCTTTCACGATCATTGAAGGAATTTTCCAGTTTCAACTTGGGCTGTGAAAGTTATGAATATTTTATTACTTTCACTTGAGAAAACGATCGAAGAATATTTGATTTAAATATCAAAGTGCTAAGTTTCCTTTTTCTGTATTTCAAAAATATTCGAACCTGAATATTTGCTGAAGTAATGGATTTCATTCAGAGAAATTGCAATTAAACCTCGTTCCTCGATTTCTGCTAGACCAGCGTTTTTCTCCTCAGCTGTCGATGCATTTGAAGAACGACTCGCTTTTTTTTTCTAACAGTTTTTTGTTCCTTTTTAATTTGATACAGATTCGTCGTCGTATTTCGCTTACTCGGTTTTCTGTACATTACTTTTGCGAATCTGTAAGAAAAGCTAGTAATTTCTAAGAACTGGCAGATGCTGTTTAAGTATCGATTGTTGTGGTAACGTTTGCTAAAACCATCTTTCGTAACTGCTGTAGATTCCAGCCGCTGTTCTGGAAATATGCCAAATTTAGAAATTAACACATTGATGTACATAGCAAATTGAAATACAGCCATAATTTCTAATTCAGGACTGCGAAAAGAAATTGAAGGGTTTCAAAAATCTGGAATACTGTTTCAATGTGTTCTACTCATTTCCATTTTTTTTTTCATTTTATATTACAACAAGCAATTTTTCATTTGTACTTTGCTTCAGGAATCCCGTTTCCTTCGTAACCATTAAAAATGATTCATTTTAACGAAAACGGCTGAACTTCTATTATACGTAGTTTCTTTTACTGTTTTAACGATCATTTTCCTGGAGTATGAGATACTGATACCACGAATTCAGAATTAACTCGGTCGATGAATTAATAGAAACCGTCTGGTAATAACTTAAGGGATGAAGAATGTGAGGAATTATTAACCTTAACTTTATGAAAAGGCACAAGGAACTCCACGGAGAAATTCTATTTTGCTTCTCAAAATAAAATTTTATGAACTAAATGCCATACTGTATTTACTGCATAAAAACTTAGCATTTAGTTTTGATTAAATATTTTCAATTCACCTCTTATTTTAATGAACATATTTCATATAAAAAGCAAAATAGAAATAATTGGATAATAAAGGTGATTTTTTACTGTTTTGATTTTTCATTAATTTAAAAATTTCACTTTTGTTTATATGCAGTCTTAAACTTTAAAATTGCTTCTAAATGTATTTACACTAGTGATATTAAATTTCTAATCAATTTATCAAAACTCCGATTATCCATTATTTTACATCAATCTCTTGGCGAAATATTATTCAATTCTTTATTAATATAAGTACTGTTTATTAAATCGAGTACCTTAGCTCAGCTTAATTCAACATTTAATCTTTCTGGACTAATTCTTTTAAACAGTTGATTTGAAAGTTAATATGTGCTTACATTTGTGGTTCATATAAATGTTAATCAGTTTAGCTGCATAAGTTTCCAAGTTCCCGAACACTGAAATATGAAATATCTTATTGAATATTTAAGCTGATATTGCTTTTCATTTCTGTAGGAGCTTATTCACTCTTAAATTACGGTGGTATTTTTAAACTTAACTTTCCTGTTTTAACTGCTTGTAACTTTCAAATAAAATATTCAAGTTTTCAAACTTCCGATTTATTTTTTATGAGCAACATACTGTTTTGAAGAAAAGTTTTTCTGTAGGAAACTTTAAAAAAAACCATTTCTACCTATAAATGAATATTCCAAAAGTTTCGTTTTCAAATAGTTGTTTCAGGAACGGGTCAATTTTCGTATTTTCTTCATATAAAAGTTGTTGGAAAATTCGTATACAGAACGCTTTGTAAATAAGTGTAAAGAGTATGAAAAACTAAAGTTTCTTGAATACCAACACTTAAGAGCCTTTGAAAAGAAATTTTCATTTGTGACCCAAGGTTTTAATTTTTATATAAATGTCATTCAAATATAAAAGTTTATATTCTTTGGCAATACAAAGTTTCTTTCAACACAGAAATGGAATTTTGTTAAAAAATATAACCTGCTAAATTTTAATTGTATATAAAATTGAATTTAACTGCACGAACTCGTAGCAGCGAAATCGAATGCAAGTGCCCCAACATAAGAATTAAATGGAATTTTATTTTACGTCGCTTCATCTTTTATCTCTTAAATTTGTAAAGCCTTTTTTCCACATTTGCAACTCCCTCGTGTACTCGAGTTTTGAAATTTTGTAATTGTTCGTTATCGACTTTAGACTATTTTAATTGATAATCAGGAACTATTTTTTACAAAAATTATGTGCGAATTGATTTTAGAGATTGCGCCATCTAGAAAATTAAAATTTCGATTTCATATCGCATTTCACTAGATTATCAAATTTGAGAAAGGTAGAAAATTATACGTAAAAATGGTTTAAACAATTTTATCAATGAAGTGACGAGTATTCTTTTATCCAGAATCCAACTCTATAAGGTAATTAAAATTAAAAAAAAATAGAGTACGAATTTAAGTGGAAATTGAGAAAAAGGTAGTTTTAAGAAATTTTTGAATATATATTGAAATAGGAGTGATAAAAATTCCAATTTACTTGGAGCATTTATATCAGTATATTAGTTTTGACAGTCCATATTTTCAATTTCTAATTTTTTTAAAGAAAAATTAGAACAAGAAATAAAAAATAATGTGGACAAATGAAATTTCTTAATCTAGTTTATGTTGATAATATTCCTATTATATTTGATATAATAGAATATTAAATATATAGACTATGTACAAATTAAAATATTTATTCTTAGAAATGTAGAATATAAATAAATTCTCAAAGGTAAAATTTCATGACTAGAATACGTATATAAATTGAATCGGACTGCTTTCTTTTATGTAGCGTAATTCGCTTATTGCTTTGTAGAAATTCTAGAGCAAATTCTAAATAAAGTTTGGGTATTTTGCATCTTTTGCTTTTATAGCCACAAAGAATCATAAAAAAACTACCGAAAATTAGAAAATGACACTTGAGAAAATGCTTTAATCAGTACATATATTTTATTAAAAATCACAAAAGCAGCAGATGCGATAAAAATGGAAGGTTAAAAGAACATGATGGAAAAAATGGAGCCTATATATATTATATATGCGCAATATTCATTCTGAAGTCTATATAAATGTTAATACTTTATATATAACTTGTTTCCAATTTCCAGAAAGTTTAGATTATTTTGAACTCTTAATTTAAAAAAAAATATTTATTATTGGAAAATTTACATTTACTAACAAGTAAATTTCTTTTAATGTGACGAAAAAGCTTTCTTTTAAACAAACTTTTCCAAGTTGTGGTTCTTTTGAAATCAGTTAAAAAATGAATCCTACATTTTATAATGCATAAAAAAAACTAATGTTTTTTAAAAGAAAAATTGGCAATTTCACTTTCTATTATCCTTTTTAGAAAACGAAACCATGTTCTGTTTAATACTATATCTTCAGGTTCCCCCCCCCCCCTTCGCATTGATTGTAAAATTTCAGGAATTGCTGTATTTTTTCCCATTGAAAATTCTTGTGTAAATTCCATAAATTTCTAGATAATATGAAGTAATTTCGTGTAAATATTGAATACGGTCTTAAAGAGAAATATGCATATTTTGCATATTTTAATCTTTTGTAGATTATTTTCTGTTTTTCAAATTTAATTCGAAATAGATTAATTTTATTTTATTCATTTGAAGCTTTTAATTCATCAAAGAAACATCCCAAAAAATATTTTGCTGGTACAACGTTGCATTCATTACATTGAATAGGTTCTTTAGTGGCTTATTTATTGCGCTATTTCATTCCACAAGTATACGATAATTTGAGTTCCTATATCATGTTAAGCAGACCACTTAACTTTCGAATTGGTACAATTAATTGGCTACTATTGGCATTTTTTTCCGATTTTAAAGTGGTTAGTTCATTATTTGAAAATTTTCTTCAGCCTATGCGCATTTTCTCCTGATTACAAAATCGAAAAGTAAACTTTATCCTCATTAAAAGTCATTATCAATAAAATAAAACTGGCATACAAATCAGCTCCAGAGTAATACATTTAATTCTCGATACACACTATAAATTTTAAAAAAGCAAATTCTGCAAAAAAAAAAATGCACGTATGCATTTTAAAATTTGTTCATCTTGGGAAATTTTACATGCATAGATACATTCAACAAAAATTTTCAGATTACTTGTGTCAAATTTGCAGTTAAAATTGAAAATGATTCCTTGGAAGTGGGAAGAAAAAGCGTTGTGCTCCAAGGCTTCGCAGTAATACATTGATCTCAACAATGTCATTGGAGAAGGGGCCTGCATTTTTTTTCTTTCCCCTCTGGTTACCTCCCAGTTTATCGTGCAGCTGGTTGCGCATGGCGCGTGCCGTATGTACGCTCTTTGATTCAGGGAGTAAATCGTGCGCTGCAAACAGATGGTGCATACGGAACAGCTGACGTTCTGGGGATGGGAAGAGGGGGAGCATAAAAAGGAAACTGCCCTCTATCTGAAAACTGGCAGCTATCGCCTTTGTTAAACGGCGTGCGAACAAGGCTGTATCGTTACACTGTAAATATGTGGCGGTGCGTATCGTATTTTTTCTTTTCATGAAGATGGAGGATGGGGGATCAGGATATGGGATTTGTAGTTTTTTCCCCCTTTAAGTCTTGATCACTTTTGGGAAATTGCCGTTTTAAATTTCGGGGAAGTTGCTTCTGAAAACTTTTACCAAGTTGTGTTTAGACCATGAACGATACTTTGATATCCGAACATTGCGAGCCAGTGTTTCTACGTGCAACATTTATGCAGCTGCCGAAATTATAAAATATATATTGAGAAGTTATAAAAGTTATTTTCGAAATGTGCTGAATGAAACAAAATGCGGAAAAATAGTAACTAGAGAATTCAAATATAATTTAATAATTGATAAAAAAAATTTTTTTTTTAGTGGTTAAAAACCAATTTTGTATTTTTTTTAATTTTTTTTTGAGTTAGAATCCAGCCTAATATTTCAAGAATCTAGAGAAAATGCTATGGAATTTATATGTCAAGATTTGTTTGAATTTCATATTCAACACCTTAACTTTCTTTTAGTATGAGAATTACAAAACATAAAGGATTCCTAGAAGCTTTTAATCGTACTTCTGTCCCAATATTCACGATTATATTTAAATCGCTATTATGTAAATTAGTTAATATAAAAATAAAATCTGTCAAGATAATTTTTAAATAAAATATAGCTGTTTATATTGTCTAGTGTGTATTATATTAAAATATTTAACATTTTTAGAAAATACAAGTATTACTGTCCATGGTGAATAGTTGAAGTATGGAACACATCGGGTATATAGTTGAAGATATTCAGTTCTTATATTATTCATTAAAGTAAATGGCTAAAGCACTTGACATACCTCTGTTGCGATAAATGGTTAATCTTGCGTTCAAGTATATTCACTAAATGCTAGAATCCAATAAAATCCTTAATTTTAAGTTTGTTAAATTTAAATACGATTCTAATCAAACAGATTTTTAAAAAAAACTAAACACTATCGACTCTTTTGTGGAGCAAGAATCTTGTTAAGCATTCACGTCTGATACTTAAAAACAATTTAATAGGAAAAATTTTTTAATTGATCTTTTTTTTATGCTTATGTTATGGAAATACATACCATCTGTCAATTAAGCCTTTCCTTATGAAGGGAAAAAATTAACATTCGAGAGCAAACCGTTTAAACCTGAAGTTTCCAAATTTGGTATGTAATTACTTTTTGGTTTGTGTGTTCATTAAGGAAGGCTTCATATGAATGTTTATTTAATAAAATTAAACAATTGATGCTTTCCTTAAATATTTTGGAACATATTATAATACGAACATTATTAAAAAACAAACACCAAGTATTTTGGTAATCGGTTTTATTTCTAGTTTTATAAAATTTTCATAAATCCAAAAAAAAAAAAATCTTGCAATATTTTTACTGTTTAGTTACTGAATTTATAAAACGCACACTTCGATCTTATTGACGACTGAAATCTAAAATATAGTGCTTCGATGTGTTTGAATGCCCAATTTCTTTTTCAGGTTTCCATTCTTTTTTTAAATAGCAAATGATTAAAATCTGTATCATACTTCTAATAAATTTTTTTCATGTTTTAATGTATTTTATTTCATGTTGAGATTTGAGCTTAGTCTAAATTAGAAGCTGTTCTTGTTTTTTCTATGTGCATTCAGCATTTTTTTAAATGGTACAGATTGTTTGTTAGATTCAAATAAGCTTCGAAAATCTGTATCATTAATTCGCATGTGTTTTTATCCCACTTATCTGAATTCCTACTCTTATGCTTCTAAAGTACAAATTCAAAAACGTGAAAGGTAGCATCAGAAGATTTCAGAAATGTAAAATTTTGAAATCTTAATTTCTATTGTAGTTCATTGTATTCAGTAGGTTAGTTAAAACACACACTCGCTCTCTAAATTTTGCGAAATATAAGAACAGAAGTGGAAACGGTAGCACCGGTCGGAAAAATAAGCATGAATAAATCAATATTTTTCTAAAATTATAAACTGCGTAGATTTGCTGCTTAAAATTGATTATTTTCCCGTTATTTGAAATTGTCATTATAAGGTAGAATATGTGATCAAACCATGGAGTTAATGAAATGTTTTGATAAAAATACGATAAGATTCAAGATGACAAAAGGGGGGGCAAAATAAACTTTCTTCATTGCAGTGACATAATGTCATGGAATCTTTTGTAGTTAAACCCATTGCGACACAGCTGTTGCCAAGTGATATGTTATTATGAATTTATAAATTTGCTTGCTGAAAATAGGTTCAGACTCGTCATATTCATATATATATATTCAGTATTATCTCGTGTTCTCCCGCTAATATGGTGCGGAAGTTTGAGTAATGCCGGCTTGAGTGTCATTTTATTCATCTCGGTACTGTTCATAATAGCGAGACTGGTCCCAAAATGTTACTTCAAAGCATATTGCTAATATAATTAATTTGGATATAACATGAATTAATATATAAATAACGAATTTGATATAATAGAATTCGATACGGATTGCTATTGAAATGTTTCTCAAAGCCATTTTTTATTTACAACTTTTATAAATAAAATTTGAAATCCTATTTACAATTGCTAAAACTAGAAAAAATTGAGTTCTCTGGAAGTTATTAATTTCCTTTATGTATTTTCCCTCTTTGTTATTTTTAAAAATCCAATTTTAGAATGGCTCTGAACTTTCAATAATAGATCCCATGACTAAATTATCAATATGTTCCTTTGGTAACATATTTGAAATAATAAAATTGAAAGAGCAGATATTTGTTAATAAAGTTATTTTAACTTGTAATTCATATAAAAACTCAATTTTTTTAATTTTGAGTATTTTTAATCTATTTTTGCTATTTGCGAACAATGCAGTTTAGTGAACTTGTAATATTAGTTGATATAACTTGTGAAGAGCATTTAACTACGTATGCGCACACTACCTGTGTGCGCCATCGTAGTCTTAATGCATACAGTTTCCAAAATTGCTGTAACGCACTCTAAATATGCTTGCATAAATTATTTTATAAACATTATGCAAGGTTTTTGCTGTACTAAAGCTAATTCATTAAAATAAACATAAAACAGTGTTAAAACAAAAATAAACAAACATTAAAACTTAAATTTGTTTAAAAAATAATTAATCCATAAGTTTTCTAACTCAAAATAAGCAATTCTATTAAATTACTCAATTAAAAATGAAAGCAATTCATTCTAGCTTTCTATAATTTTCTTCCTTCATTTGAGCCATAATTAAAATACGTTCTTAATCATTTAATTCAGTTTAATACATTTCATAGGATCATTTTTATTATCCCTTCACAAGTAATGAAATAAATGCACTTTATTATACACATTGACGGAGTGTGTAAGAAATAATAAAAAAAAATTCTAGTATATGTTTTATATAAATAGGGTAGTAAAATTGCTTCCCTTGCAGTACATTTTATTCTCTGCCCATAATGTTCATGAACACTCAAATCAATTATTAGCCAAAATAGGATTGAAATAGTAATGCACTAACGAAAAAAAGCTTCAGATCCAATGACGCTAACTAAAAGAACGTGAATATTTAATTCCGCCTTACTTTACCAACGGCGATGGACGATTATATTAAATTTTCGGAATTATATAAAATAACAGATTAGGATTCTTAATTGAACTCGATAATTGACTAAATTTCTTTTACTAATATTTTACCATTTAAACCCAATGGTTGATATTTGTGTAAATTGATATTCTACTTTCCATCTGCAATTGAAATGTTAATTGGATGCAAAATGAAAATGGGATCGTAAGTTTTCAACGAGTTCATATTTTCCTTAATGTAGAGATTTGTTATCCGTTACTTCTGTTATACATTTTTCTACTAGAAAATTTTCTATTCTTTACAAATATTGAAAGTCAATAGAATGTACTTGTTCGCGAATTTTATTGCAAACGGTTTATATCAGTATAATCTTTTTGAAACGTTTCGAAATTATCAGTGAATATAGCATAATTTTAATAATTCAGTTTTCTATTTATGCTTTTCTGCAGTTATTAGTTCAACATGGTTTCATCTGCATTTTATTTAATAAACTAGAGACTTGAAATAAGTTAACTTCATGACAAAAAAAAAAAGACATTTTTGATCTTATTTTAAGGTCGTAATAAGGAAACATTTTCAAACCCGTTAAAATTTTGATTTTTGTTAATTTCCGATTTTAATTAAATTTGATATTTTTTGTTGAAAAAGTAATTAAACGTCACCGAGCAGAGTGCAACACAAAACTGAAAAAATATGTATAATTTCTACGATGTGATTTTTTTCCCCGAGATTCATTTTTAAATTTTTTCTAATTGAAAGCAAGTCGGAATATTTTATTCGAAAGTTTCACGGACCATCCAGTCACGTCTCCCTTCTATTTTTCTATCGAGAACATAAGAATTAAATCTGTTCTTCCAATCTGTTTTAAGTATCGCTGACATGCATTCAGCCATAAAAGTTATTCGAGTTTCTCGACTTTTGACCCAAGGCAACTATTGGATATTATCGTTATGTTCCAAGTACAACGTTGTAGATGTGTCTTAATAATCTCAGTGTGTCATAATCGGACGGTATTCTATATCCTGGCGACATTCCGGCCTCCGTAATATACAATAACCGTTAAAGTTGGTCATTTGGCGGAGTTCGTCGTACCGCTGACTTTATCTGTAACGAGCTTTACTGCTCGGCATTCTTGAAATTGCATTACAGCAGGAAATAGCCTTGTGATTATGGCCACAGCTGACTAAAAGCATTTAAGATGCCGTTAGGAAAGCGAAAGGATGAGTCTGGATATGTCCTGACAATGAAATGTGCCTGTTTTCGCCGCCAGAATAGCTTGGAAAAGATTGCTTAGACAATGCTTTAAGGATGGGATGCGTTTCCATAATCTACGGCGTGAACCATGTTTGATTGGACCATTGAACTAGAACTGTGACATTCTTTAAAAATTCGAAACTGTTTCATATCCAAGTTCATTTGAGTTTATCCTCAGTTGTGTTAATTATAGATAGCTAGAATTCGACCTGATATGTAAAGCTTGTAGATTTTTGTAAGATCCCTGTAGCTCAATAAGATGGACTACGGTTTCCAGATTAAAGATCGGATTCCTTTAAAAGATCCGTTGTAAATGTGGATCTAATCCCCGTTAAATTGAGTGCCAGGGCCCGTTAAATATTTTCTGGCTCCCCACATCAATAGGAGAGCCCGACACTCCCCTATTGATGTGGCTCGAAAGCTCGGATATTTTAATGCCAATTAATGTGTAGTGCTCACTATTTGATTGCGATTTACGATAGGACATTCACATAATTGAATCAAATCTCGATTTTTTGTGAAAATTTGGAACTGAAAGATCTTGCTCGATGTCAATATACGAGAAAAAGTACATTAATACGAAGTTGGCGTAATTAATTTCTAAAAAAAGTCAGTTATATATATATAGTTGCCGACGGTTCCGCAGAAAATGAGAAGTTACGAATCTTCATGATAATGGTGATTAAAAAAATGATGGCCTTAAGATGGCTAAAATTTTCTTGTAAACTGTAAAAATAACGGTACTTGTTGTGCCTTCTGTTAGTCATGAAGGTATCCTCCATGTTACCGTTTATTTCAAGTCAAACATTGTGAAAGCGTATTATCAACCATTTATGTTCATTTGCCCCATGTAGAACATACATGCAATTATCTAAATTCTTTTTAAATTTTTCGCTTTTTCATTTCATTAGGAATTTATCGCCCTTTCTTAACGCTTTCTTTTTGTGCAATAGTGAACGAACTTAAGATATGGATAGAAATTTAAGATGCATGGTAGTGAAGCAGGAACACCGCTTACAAGTTGTATGCATGGCAAAATATACATGGTATCCACCAAAGTTTTTCTATTCTATATTAACTTGAACAATGAAAATTAGTGCCACAAATTTTGTGTCTAGGCATATACCCTTGCACTGCGTAGTGAAATCAGTTACAGATCCTCGTGACAAATAATCGACTCTGTGTTCTGATCTTGAAACAAGATTTGGAAAAAAATAATTGTAAAAACGTCTTCGATTTACTACGAAAAGGCATATTGAGCTCAATGTTAATAAAAAAAACGCGCATTTCTTTTATCAATCCTTCTTAAGTCGAAAATATGTTAGAGATTAGAACAATTAGCAGATATTTTTATTTTCCGTTTGAAATGCTCTATAAGTTACAATGCATTAATCGACATTTAGTGCTTAAGTTCTTTTATCCTGTTGCCACGCGTTATTAAGTCTCATGTTTGGAATGTCGACAAATGTAATGTAAAGAATACGCCAAAAATGTTCGTATTCTTTACATTATGTTCAAGTTATCTTTCCGTGCTAAATTGCACTAAAGAACTCCATTATTTGCTACTAGGTGACGGTGTAACCGTCTTTACTGTGTAGGCATGAATCCTTTACTATATTTAGACAGTAAGTTTGAGGCAATAATTGATGCCGTTCTCAAGTTAATGTGTAGAAGGAATTTAATGTACGTACTGTATTCATAATGAACTATTCTGCAAGTAATGTGGGCATGAACACATGTTAAAGCTTTATGTAGTATAGGAGAGCTTACAGCCTGTGATCTGTATCGGGTTCAAAATTCTTAATGCTGTTTACTCGTTGGTATGTATGCATATACTAGTTTCTGTCTTGCCTATGCAGAATAAAACTATTCTTTATTAATTTCTATAAAGCTAAGAGATGCTAATAAGCATTCTGAAGCGATTAAAAAAATACCTGAATTGTTATTTGATTGTTCATTCTAATTCTGTAAAAAAAATGACGATTAGTGAATGAATTTATTTAAATAATCAAGACATATTATATATAGATTATAGTATTAATATTCGATGCCAAAGCGAGTAATTTTCAGTAAAAGCTAGACAATCTTTGCTAAATTTGCTTTTCTGATAATAAAGCTATCATTCTGAGAATGTTTTCTAAGGACTTGATATTTAAACTTTATAATAAATGCCTTCTGTTACTTTTTCACCTTAACCCAAAGAGTGGAAAGCTTGACACGAATCGGTGGAAAGTCGTAAATTAAGTAGAATTGTCTAGAGTGAGCATAATATTGGTTTTAAAGCCAATTTATTGATTTGAACAGATTCGCTTTGCGAATGTGTGTTTTTAAAATTGACGGGAGAAAAATTATACATCCTTACTTCCCTTAATATTTCGATTTTGTCTCATTTCTGAAGATATTTTAATATTTTGGAAGTGCTTAGTTGAGTTTCTTTGCAATCGGAATATATTTTGTATACTATCTACTGAATTCATTCTTGCACGGTTCAATTTCTTTGAAATGTGATAGAAAGGCTTTTAGATCATTACTATTTTTTGACACATATTGAAATATTTATTCTTATTCCTTGTTAAAATTCAACTTATTAACTGCGTACCTAATCTGCATCCCTGAATGCGTAGTCTTTATATATATAATATAGCGTCTCGTCTCAAAAATAAAAACAAAGTTCATCAAAATGCGTGTATGCGTGAGCTTTTATAGAAGAATTTAAATGATTTCAGGCACTTAGCGTTGTCTTTAGATTATTGCATAAAGTTAGATTCAGAACGAAAATTTTTTAATACTTCCTAATGATGAATAGACTCATCGGAACATATTCCATTCGTTAGCATAGACATTTACTCAAACATTAGCCAAGCGCTATGAAAGAATCGGAACGAAGCTTGAAGTTACTACAAAGGTCCCAAGAAGTTCCAAGTTTCACTAAATTATATTTTTCACTGCTAGCAAAAATATTGTTTACATGTAGATAATTAATATTTGCTGAATAACTATTTAAAAAATCTTTTGATATGTATCGCCAATTATTTTGGTATACGATTACTTTGCGACTCTAAAATTGGAAAATTTTACAACTTTTTCTGATGAAAATGAGGTCCTTTTTTATTTCTACAAAGGTATTTACTTTTAAAGAAGCACTGTTCGTGAAGAATGAACTTCTAAACATTATTGCGTATCTAATTAACTCCTTATTAAAATCAATTAAAGTAGTAATTTCTCACGATTTTATTTCTTATGCAGGTCAAAGCCTGGGATATGGCTTTGTTAATTATGTGCGACCCGAGGATGCAGAAAAGGCCATTAATACGTTGAATGGGTTGAGACTCCAGAACAAAACTATCAAGGTATGTATCTTTCCATTGAATTTTTCATATACAGCTTAGAAAATAAATGCCATAATTTCCTAACTGAAACGTTTACTCTGAAGTATTTGGAGCAACGTTGTTATTGATTTGATAGGTCACGAATTGGCAACCGGAAGATTATATAATACAAAAGTAAAATGGACGGTTAAAGTGTCTCAGGTTTTAAGATTTGCCCTTACTGTAAAGAAATATGAAGAAATATATATATATTCATTCAACTGAGTTACCTATAGTGAATGGCGTCTAGGGTATGATTTTTCGTCCAAGACTTCGCTAATTTAGGTATAAAACTGGGATGTGGCATTTTTTCTTTCCCTCGGCATTTTCGGTTTTAAAAAGAGGACAAACGCATGTTAATCTTCATCAAAATATGAAATGACACTTGGGGCATCTCATTGTAATGCTCAGAAATTTCTTTCCAGAATTTTTAAATGCTAAATATCTGCAGAAAGCATAACTAAACCGAATTGTATTTCGTAGAAAATCACATATTTAATTCTTATTAAATATCATTAAATAACAATTCATAAAATTGAATTGGTATGATTTTTTTTTCTCGGACATAAATATTTTATATTTTAGAAAATGAATTATGAAACTTAAAATAGGTATGAAACGAAATTTCTTTGTAAGCTATTAAGACGCTGAGAATCGCACCTTTCTTTATCAGATTGCAGACTTCGTACATTTCTATTTTTCCATTGAAATCTATTTTGTTTTCCAATTTAAAATTTTCATTTTCCTGCCTATAAGAAGGGTTTCCAAGTATAAATTTTTACAGAAATATTTTTAAATAACCGTTAATTCATTTTAGACGCGCTAAAAGAAATATCTGGTTTATAATATCCGTTCGATGTGCAGCATTTCTATCTTCACAATATCCTGTGATAAAATAAGTTTCAAAAGGTAAATTCCAATTCCTTATTTCTTCAAGCTCAAGTCCTCTAAAATCAAAAAAATTTCTGATCCAGTAAACATGAATACATCTGGGAATAGAACTTTGAACTCAAGCAAATAATCAAAGCATGCATTTGTTGATATTTTTGAAAAGCATCAATTTGTAGCATCAAATTGGAACGCATGAGATCTGTATTCATCGCTTATATATAATATACTTTCGAAATATCGCTAAAAATGTAACCATTGATTAGTAGAGGAGTAGAGAAGCTAAAATCCAACTTTCTGCTTGGGTGTCAAAATACTGTTTCATCATGTAAGGCGAAATTTTCTGTTTTTTATAGGTTTAAAACGATGCTTTTCTTGAAGACGTCAGTTGGGGCAAAATCGCAACTATACATATCTATAAATGCATATACATGCACTTCAAAATGGAATGGAGGCTGAAAACAAATATTTTCGTACATTGCAACTAAAGTTTTAATCATTATTGCGCCGTCTTGAAGTATAGTGGTATGCTAGTATTTTTCGAGGATAGGTGAAATTTTGCCTTTCGATGAGAAAGTTAATCACTATCAAGCTTCGTTCTTTGTCCATTCTCTTGTCATCTAGCTATGTAAAAGATATACAAGATTTAAAATGAGATTAGATTTTTGTGTACAGAGTTTTATACCTTCGTTTTCACTGCATCACTGAAGTTCTTGATTTTTGAATTTGGTCTTGCAGGTTTCCTATGCTCGACCCAGCAGTGAAGCTATAAAGGGAGCTAACCTCTACGTAAGCGGCCTCCCCAAGTCCATGACGCAGCAGGATTTAGAGGGGCTTTTTACCCCTTATGGACGTATCATCACATCTCGCATCCTATGCGACAACATCACAGGTAATTACCACTTCCTGAAGAAATAATTTTTCTTTTAAATACTGAAATCAAACGGGAATTGAAACTACTGCTGTACGAGTTTGCTTCTGTCTACCTGTTCCTTTTCTAATTTGTGGAGTTTGAATACATTAAAAAACGAAGGGAAAATCTGCCTTCGCTGGGTGATGAAGTTATCAAATTATAGTTATAAGCGTTTTTAAGCGAATATTTCAAATATTTACTGGTAATCGAAAGAGTAAGCAAATTCTTGGTTCGTCTAAATACCTAAAGTCAATAATTCAGTCATCTGCACTGGAAACTATTTTGCTTAATCCCTGTTCATTAGAAATTAAATAACTCTAAAATCGCATAATGTAGCAGTTTGAGATAATCGTTCCTGGCTGGGCCAAATACCTAGTCTCAAATCCGTTTCGAAAGAAAAAAAAATCCAGTGTTGATTTCTAAAGTACTTTCAGTTATTTAAACAATGCATATTTCTATTTATGAAATTTGCCTTCATTGAAATGTTCGCTCCAAAGTTTCAATTATGTTTTTGAGAATTACAAGTATTTCCTAAGCATGCTCATTTGCTTCTAGTTTTAAGTAAAGTTTAATATTTATCCTGCAGTACCAATCCATAAAGGTAATCAATGGACTTTTTAGACACTGTTAAATTCTTTATATTCAGCATTTTGTATCAATAAAATATTAGTATGTCTTCGCCCTTGCTCGACAAAATTGTGAGATCTATAACTCCCTGGTTTTGTTCTATCATCACTCCATGCTTAATGAACAGATTTGTTATGGAAAATTTTCTAGGTCTGTTGGGAATTGAATCGGGCTGATCATGTTTTAATACTTTGAAAAAAAAAAAAAACGGAATTTACTTTCAGCTATAGAATGTCGATTCATAAGCATGCTAATAAGCATTTCTAAATATCAACTTTTCATCCCTCCAAAAGAACCTTTCATTTTCTTAGCTTCTATAGATACATGATAATTTAAGTAGTTTTTAATCTGCCCGAAATACTGTTGTGTAGTTTGAAAAAGAAAGATCAATCATTTTGAAATCTGAATTGCTGGCAAATCGGGAGCGTTTTATTTTTTTGTTTTGCAGATATTTCGACTTTATTTATCTTAACGTTAATATTTATTTTTATTGTTTTAGACCGCAAAACCGTGGAACTGTCAAATTATTATTTGGAATGATTTTTATTTTTTGTGTTTATGGATTGTTTCTTTATGATTTGGTTCATTGCCACACTATTAAAAAGGTTTATTTTTCTCTAGGTCTGACACAGCAAAACTCATCAGGTTTGTAAACATTTTTAGTGCTTTTCTCGGTATGTTTGTCCTAATTTAATGTTTATTTTCTTTTTGTTTTGAATGCACAGTATACTGACAGTTCCCGTTTTTAATTGTTTGAATTGTTTGTCTTGGTATTGTCTTGCATGCATTTTGTTTTTAGTATTATTTGGCACTGAAAGTAGAAATTAAACGCACACACATGGGTTAGTTAGCAAGTCAGATCAATAAACCATAAAAAAATAACGGTTAAGTGTTTTATGTTTAATAGTATTTTTTTCCGTCGTTTGTTCGTTTGGTATTTTTGTGTATCTTGACGTTTGAGGAAGTGTGAAAGGAATATGACGGTCTCTGTAAGCTAAGAAAAGTGATATCGGGTACTTGTATTGTATCTTCTGGAAAAATTTAGATCATATTTTGTAGTAAACTACAAGAGCCAGGACTTGAATGGAACACTCAATAAAATACGTAAATTAAAATGTTTGGGTGCCAAGCTGTAACGCATTTTTACATTTAATTATTGAATATTAAGCATGGATTGACCTTTAACTTTACAGCTAAGTAAAACTTCGATTGCAAAAATTCTCTGCAAAACGGTTATCATAAAGTAATCTAAATCAATCGGTCCATTCAAACATTTGACAACGATGTGCTACTTGAATGAATTTTGTTTCCTTCATGAATTACCCCTTATACTTCAATTTAATTCCGATAAAAATTACAAAAATGTCTCCATATAATTTGTACAGACATTTACTAGGGAATTTATGCAGTTTTTCGATATACTGCATGATTTCTGCATATTTAAACATGCCTCGTGCACTTTTAGTTACTTAGCGAATATAACCAATGAGACACATCTGATTATTAAAAGCTCATGATGAGTCTAGTTTGCCATTATATGGAAGAGGTTACATCTGAAAATCACAATTGGTACAGTGTTGTCAAAATTGATTTCTGTGCCTTGACGAATCCTAATCTCCTAATACACTGTTAAATATCAAACTGTTATTTTCTAAAGCTTCATTCACTACTCATTAAATTTCTCAATATCTGAAGTCTCATTCACCAAGTTAATTTTCTAATGCTATTAAATCTGTTTCAATTTTCAATAGCAAAACATGAAAGCTTGGAACCGAAACATCTTAATTTGTGAAAAAACAACTTGCGGCGGGATTAATAATTGCACACCGAACTATTCCTTTCCAATCCTGGCTACTACCTTTTCCAGGTCTTTCCAAAGGCGTTGGATTCGTTCGTTTCGACCAGCGCATTGAGGCTGAGCGGGCCATTAAGCATCTGCACAACACCATTCCTGAAGGAGCCTCAGAACCAATCACCGTTAAGTTTGCCAACAATCCCAGCAACAATGCCAAGGCGATCACACCCCTTGCTGCCTATCTCTCGCCACAGAGACGCTTCCCTGGGCCAATCCATCACCCGGCGAATCGCTTCAGGTACATACCCCTGTCGCCAGTCTCCAGGTAGGGTACCTACCCCGTATCGCGGATTATGTCTGTGGAAGGATATGCGATCTGGAGAAGGAAAGCCTCCCAAAATACAACGTATGTGTGAAAACCAACGCCGAAACCAGATTGCCTGTATCGCCATTCAATACATACGTAAATTGTGGCGTTTATGCCAGCATGCATATAGTTTTGCATTTTAACTGACTCTTTAAATTTTGATGGCAATCTGTTCAATTTTGAAAATATAAGGCAATGGACACAAGTCTTTTCCTTAATAAATACGGTGAATTTGTCATCGGATTAACAAAGAAAAACGCAAGATTTTTGGTTTCCAAGGTGCAAGGTACTTGTGCACACCTGTACTTAAGCAAAGAATACAACCATTGCACACATGAACTTTGTGCAATAAGTTCGTTGTTTTAGGTACAACTTTTTATAAATGGCCCCTGCGTTAAGTTTCTTGTGCTTTCCTTCTCCTAACGTGAATTCTTCGGTGTGTATGTACCCTCTGACTTTTTGAGTATTTTTTTTTTGAAATTGAATTATGAATGTTTGCATATAATAGTCCTGTTAACCACCTCTAGATCTAGTTTTTAAGCCTCTACAGTTCATGTTGAAGCTGTTTAGTAGTGAAAGGTTTAGAAAAACTCGGCAGCATTTTACTTGGGAAATGGCTGCTTACTTTTTGAGTTATGGAGTTTCCAATAAACAATGCTTGCTACAAAAAATGGTGCTGAGACATTGCTATGATATGCGTATAATAGCCAAGTATGTCTTCCCTATTAGCATTGGAATATATTCTCAATGGGAATCGTGCTAGCAGATACAGATTTTGAAGAAAATATGAAAACTTGTATAGCTTCTTTTAGGTCTTGAAAAATTTTATCAAAAATGATTGACAATTTTTAAACCCAAATCTAAAATTGATTTCAATTTCCCTAGTCTTCTAAAAGCGTAGTATTTAACTCGATAGAGGGTTGTTTGCTGAATAAGCTTTGCCAGAGGTTTATGCACGTTTAGCCACAGCAAAGATGGAAAGTTTCGATCTTCGGAAGATACGGAAGATATCGTCATACCCAAAACAGGAACTCCAGGTAAGTTTTTAGCAACAAACTGTGCTGCATGTGGAGTATATTCTATTCCTTACATAAGATAAATCGATTTCAATTGAAGAAACGATCTGTTGAAACTAAATTCCAATACTTCAATCAGTGCGGCGTATTTAGTTCTTATGGAATATTAGAAGAGGTCATATAGTAATTTTTCAACAGCGAGTTAAATGCCACGTATTTTTAATAGACCGTTTATTTCCAAGGATATAATATTCGATTTTTTTAATAAAAATTTCGCTCTTTTTCTTTGTACTGTTTTGCGAATTTAAAGCAGCATCCAGATAATGTGGTATAAATTAAATTTCTTTGATCACGGAATAACATTAAATCTGTTTTTGGTGCTGCTTTTAGAAAATTTTAAACAGTTGTTTTAGACTCCATCTCCTACTAGAACATTGATTTCAAACCATCAGGTTATTGGACAAATGCCAATTTAAACGCATTTAAAGGTATAATTTGGAAACATTTTTCAATAAAATAAAGCTCTGCAATTTTTATAAATTGCGTATGCTCGTGTTTCGAAAGGGTTCATGAGTACATTAAATTCATTTCCTTAACTTTTGAGCTTTCTACTACTTCTAGACATTTTATTGATCTGAATTACCAGATTAGACTGCATTGGTCTCCTTTTAGTATCCAGAAATCATTATCTCAGTTGTATGGTTGGCGCCAGGCTATTGATTTTGTTGTAGATTATTTCAACCGCAACATATCGATACAACTTTTGTGAAACTTCTACAGAAATAACCTCGTCTGTTTAAATGGTATTTAAGTATGGAATTTAACGTAAGTAAACTATCAGAAGCAGATGATGCCGCAATAATGCATGCGAATTAGATAATGCTGAATTCGTTGGAACGCGTTTTATAATTTCCCGTAAATTCATAATTGTTTCAGAATTGAAAAAATTGCAGCCATTTTTCTTATACTTAGATTGTTGTTAAAAACTTGAACTGTAATACAGCTTTAACCGTTTCAATAATGACTTATTAAACGAAGTAAAAATATACTGTTTGAAATATTTAAATAGTAACGGTTGTATTTTAAGAATTTCAAACTAAAATAATTGAAAATAATCAACAAAAGTTTAAGCCTATAATACAGTATTTGTAACTGAAAGTTAAATATTAATGCAATACATTTTCTATCCTATTTGTTCACGCGAATGTAGCTTAACGCCAAACTTGGCAATCTTAAAATTACGGCAACCCCTTTACCCGCCCTTCCGGTCGAGTCTTTTAGGGGTTCATTAGAACGTTGACTGGCATCGGCTCCCCAGCCACCGCAGAAGCTGTAAACAACTTTAGTTTGTAAGGCTTAACAAAGCCAACCGCAATCAGCCATGTATTATATGAACTACTCACCGCAGAAAGAGTGTATATAGTTGTAAATAAAGAAGTCAAGCTAAAGTGCAGTCCACTGCTCACTTCGAATCATCACTATTCATTCTTCAGTCCTCAACTGTGAAAAAGTATCGGTTTAATCTTTAGATAAGCTATCGCTATTAAAAACATTCGTCGAAAAATAAAATTTACAAGAATTTTGTAATGCAATTATGTTAATTTCGATATTAGTTCTGCTGTTCAATCTTTTTGGGCGATTTTACGTGACGGAGTCACATTTTAATAAATATTAAAATAGCATTGATGTTTTTCATCAGAATTAATATTTATTGAGAAATGGAATTAAATTGGACTTTTATCAGTTGTATATTCTTTCAGCTAATATTTTATCATCAATAACTTTTAAAACCAATCTGCATTGTATATTTAAGAGTAGTACTAAATCCATACGGATTTTTGATACAGATACGCAAGCTATTCTATTAATTAATGCTGCTCAATTCGCTATTCAATTCGTTTGGTTCCGGACTGTTCTCAAAATTGTTAGAATTCAGTAGAATTTTAATGAAGTTGGCATGCTTTGATTTTCACTGGAAAGTGGGAAATTCACAATTCTAATGTTCTTATTTTGTATGTCAAATTTCAATTGAAATGATGTCGCTGTTACCAATAATTCTTTTAAATTTAACTAGTCCTTTAAATCATGCAAGAATACTAGATAGGGGTAGTGGAAAGTTGTTCAAAGGAGGCAAGTCATTATAAAACCTAAATGACTATTTGCTGAAGATACAAAGCATTTGATGCATACAAGATGCTACACTTAGCTATATGGTGAAAATTTGCAATGAATTTTGAAGAAGGAATACAAAGATTGCTTATCTTACACATTTTCAAATTAAAGTATTTTTTAAAAGTATAGTTATTATTTATTTTAGTTAGTTATTAAGCATAGTTAGTATATTATTAAAAGCATAGTATTGTAATATAGAAAATTAAAAATTAAGTCAGCAAATGTTTTCCCGTTAAAAGTATAGAAATGTAGATGGTTTTGCAAAAAGTTCCAACCATAATTTTTTTGCGTAAGCTTATGCATCTCTACTGCGTAGTTTAATAAAAATTTTTAACAAATTATGCAGTTTCCTTATTTAAATGTATATTCAAGTGACTTTGTTACTTTAGTGACATAGCCTAAAAGTAAAACAACCTAACCATGCGTTTATTCAACATTGTATTCCCTAAATTGTTTTGAGAAATTTAATCTTGTCATTTAGTTATAATTTATAAACATTTTTTTTACATTTGATATGTATCTACCAGTACTGATCGATAATGAATTCAAATGTCATTAGATCTGAAATATATTGCTTTATTTTCTGAATTTTATGTTTAGGAACTTTCATGTTTTTATAAAATGAAAACTAAATGTAATATTTTTGATAGGGTTGCATTTAGAAATCTGACGGAAATGTGTATCGGAAGATTCTCAGGCTGTATTTCATATGTAAATTACATAGGATTTTGAGTCTAAGCACGAATGAAGTAAAAGTATAAACGATGTTACAATGATTCTAAATTTACGAGACAGTCCAAATATACTGAAAACTAGTTGAAACAGGGGAAAATACAAACACAAAGAATAGTTGTTATAGTAATCTGCCAGTGAATTAAATAAAAAAAAACATCATATAAAGGATAACACATGTGAATCTAAAACTATAAAATAAGATTTTTGCAACATTT
Source organism: Argiope aurantia (assembly GCA_026543865.1). NCBI lineage: Eukaryota > Metazoa > Arthropoda > Arachnida > Araneae > Araneidae > Argiope > Argiope aurantia. The sequence continues at coordinate 375,742 of JAPMOR010101360.1, forward strand.
TGTATAAAAGTACATACATGCACATACGAGATAAGAAAAGGGAAAAATTAGGTCGCCTCAGATGGTTTCTTTACAATAATTCCAAGTTTATTATTTTTAATATTTGCGCTTCCGTTCATCACTTTGAACATTCCTATACAAAAACTATTAATAATCTGAACCATCCCACAAAGTTTGTATTATAGTGTAAACTTAGTGATTTACCAATTAATTTTACTTATTTAAGTATCTCCTTTTGCACTTGTTTTTACAAAACTATATCGTTCAAATTTGATCTGATTTTTGAATTTCCATGTCTATCCAAGAATCTGTATTAATGACCAAAATCTAAATAGCACTGTTTTGCATTAATTTTCAACCTTAGAAATAACATTATACAAGTGCATTAAAACTTTAAAAAGTTTTTTTTTCTGTTTTGCTTCATATTTTGTTTCTATTGCAAATGCAGCAGGTACTCTCCTTTGGCCGGTGACCTGTTGGCGAACCCGCTTCTTGCTGGAAACGCAATGAATGGCTCTGGCTGGTGCATCTTCGTCTACAATTTGGCCCCGGATACTGAAGAGAATCTTCTGTGGCAACTATTTGGCCCTTTCGGAGCTGTCCAGTCGGTAAAGGTGATCCGAGATCTCCAAACCAACAAATGCAAAGGCTTTGGATTCGTCACCATGACGAATTACGATGAAGCTTTGGTGGCTATTCAAAGTCTCAATGGATACACTCTGGGCAACAGAGTGCTGCAAGTATCTTTCAAGACCAACAAGTGCAAGACATAAGAGCCGCAACTTGTTCTCCCGACGTCAGAGTGATCGTTTTTTCCCCCATTGATCGATTTAAAAAAAAACGATTTTTTTTCCTTTGTCGTTATTGCGTTTTTCTTTCAATGAATGTACTTGAGGTGTATGCTCTGAACTATGAAAATAAGAGAACTAAAGCTCATACGACTGCATATCCTCTAAAATCTCCGGCAATGTGGGGAAAAAACTATTATGAAACAGGACATTTTACATCCTTTTCATGCGGCATCACCTAAATTCAAAGCAAAATGGTGACAAATTTTGCCTGGTTGTATTTCCTATCCCAAAATATTCTCTAGTCATTGCTTACGAGATGTTAAATTACAAAATGGACAGGAATAACGATTTTGTTTTCCTTAATCAAAATACTTTTTTGGTTTTCTAAATTAATGGACGTCTTGCGTTATCACTCACTTTAAACCAGAGAAGCTTTGACTATGGGTGATGCCCTGGAAACTAGTCATGTCTCGATTTATATACTTGTTAACTATTTAGAAATGATTCCAAAATTTTGCAAATTTGAATTTAAGATCTGGAACAAAAAAATCGGATGCCATACCAAAGAAATTTTGAGATTGATACGTTTCTGTCAGACGAGAGTAGAATTCTAACTTTTAATAATCTTAGATGCGTTTTGAAACTTAATTTTGGCAAGTCAAATCTTTTGTTAGTGATGTGTGTTGGCAGTGTCTGCATACTTTACATTTGATGCCCATTCCTCTTGTCCTGCTTAGGCCATTATCTACTTAATTATCTCGAGTGAGCCTGAATGTTTGCGGTTCAGAAAAGCGCGTTTGGGCTGTTAAAAAAAAGCAGATAACTCTAGTCAGGTCACTTAGATGCCACATACTGTTTTAGGAGCATTGACATGTTATGGCGATATACACACCATTTTAACTTAATTTTTAGTGTGTTAATGTCCCGTTGATATATACATATATATAGCATATATACATAGCACTATTTATTGATAGATTTGCCTACTTGTGGTTTATTCTGCCAAATCTGTTAGTTTATTAGAGTACTGGATAGGATATTTATAGTTTCTTGGAATATAATTGCTATTTGCAAAAGTGTATTTTTCTTTTTTTAATATTGTATTTATTTGCTTAGTTGTGCAAAAAAAATTATATTTCTTTACTTTTTGCAATGCGTAACCTAAGTTTAGTCACGCCTTTTGTATGCACAATTTTTGTTTTGCACTTTTCTTTATGTGCTTTAATTTTTTTGCCTTTTTGTTTTTGAATAAATAAGTGTAATTTTCTGCATTGTCTGTCGGATTTTATTGCATGGAACCTCTGAATCAATGTTAATTTTAAACGTCTGAAAAGCAAAGCTTTGTAAAATGCACAGCAGGTTAATGTTATCGCTAATGTGGCACCTCGTAAATATGTGTTGGGGAAATTTGCGGAGAAATATCTTGCAAAATTCTGTCCCTCAGTGTTGGTGGGGAAACAATTTTTGCTTGTGCGAACATGAGCATTGATCATTGCATGTATTTATTTTGTGTTCATATATAGCATGTTTACTTAAAAGCAAATCTTTAATTTCTTGAGTTTTCTTTTGACTGGGGTTCAAGTTCTATGTTGTACCTTTCTTTAGCATCCGGTGATTGTTTCTGGCTGTAACTAACTAGTCTTTTTCATCTGTAGAATTTGAATGATGTCAGAATGAGTGGTGAATTCTTTTCTCAGATTTATGTACTTAACTGAATTTTCTAGTATAAGGCTTCGATGGCTAGAATGGCAAGGTAATTTGCATCTCGTTTGAACTTGAGCCCTAGTTCACGAATTCCTTGCAGTTGGACCATAAGAAAACATATGCATATATACGAATCAAAATTGAACTTCTAATAGCGCTGCAGCAATGTCTTTCGTTCCACTTGATGATGTTTCAAAAAAAGTTTAAAGTCAGAGAAGCATTGGCGATTCAAATTGAAATTATACGCCACTTTTGAGTCGTAACACGAATACACTTCCACTAGAGAAGTCTATTTTTATAAAGTCCTAGACACCTTGTTGGTAGTGCAACTTTTAAACTTGAAAATAAAATACGCATTTTATTCCTATAAATGACAGGAATAAAAATGGTAAACATATGGTGAGATTTATCCAGGTTGTCATGAGAAGTTGAGGAATGCCAACCATTATATGCCTCCACTCTAAGGATCTTCCACGCTGGCCTGCCCTATATATGTATATTGTCCACTTACGTGGATATATATTAGCTGATATGAGCGTGTTTTAATACAAAATAACATACAAATGAAGTGATTTTTTTTGAAAAAAAAATGCTATTTCTTGAAGGTAAGCTAAATGGATGAAGTTTGTGGTCACAACTTTGTACATAGATATAGCGGACGTAGTTTGAAGGTAGAAAAAATTTTTGATAAAAGGAGCTAACATTACTTTCGATGGTTTTAACAAATTGTGTACGCAAGCACTACCTATTGCTATGGGTGATAGTTAATGGGTATGTGTGCATCAAACTGTTAGTAAACGGACTCGCTATTGGTAGACCGTTATTTAAAGTGAGCAATTGACTAAAGCAATACAATATACTTCGTTAGAATTGAATAAACTTTCCTGAAGAGTTGTATACTTTTCTGTAGGCAAGCGAGCCAATGAGGGCAATTTTTTTGAGCCAACTATCACTCATCTTTGGAATTAATAAATGGGAGGGGGGTAAACTTTCATAAATTCATCTTTCCTGGTCATTTTTAGCAATAGGGATGCCGCCATCAAGCCACTCTCGCTGAATACTGGTGCTGGTTTCTGTTCTGCATGAAATTATATGAACTGTATTTTATGGACGAAAAATTTATAGCTCAGATATCATTATTCTCACCATACATGGGTTTAAACTTCAGTCAGAATTTTAGTAGGTTTCTATACGGTCCTTAACATGGATTCCTTGCCAAAACACCAAGCACAACATACCACATTAATATGAACACAAGGTGACCATCCTTTTTAAAATCTCGGTCTTTATTGTGAGTCCTTTTAAGATGGTTCCTCCTTGCGAGGGCATTGGCAATTAATGTGAAGTTAGTAAATACTATTTAATGGTTTCAAATTGTTGAATGCGTCTATTTGTTCAGAGAAGCATAAGGTGGGCGTGAACTTCCAGATTTTACTTGTTGAATCATGGTCACCTTTGCTCAAGTTGATTCTGGTGCTTGCGTATTCATTTGCTACCAAGGTGCAATACACGAAATTTCAAGAAAACTATCTGTTTACTGTGGCGTTATAACATTAACACTAATCTGTTATTGGATGAAACAGTTTTATACTTCATTCTAATAAAATTGTTAAATACTTAGAACACCCGATACCTCATCCCTCATCTGAAAGTTCAGACAAAAAAGAACGAATTCATATTTCTTAAACTTGCAATTTTATATGTATTTTACAAGTTTTCTTTCAATGCAAATTTTCCAAAGTAGGACACGTAGACTTGTTTATAAATAATTTCTAAAGCAAAGTGAGACTACCTCTACAATTAACACACATTTCTTAAAGCAAATTTAAAGCGATGGTTGTAAATATCGCTGTTCCTTTTTCAAATTGAGATTTCGCAGTTACTAGAATAATTTAAGATTTCATTTGTTGGATTAGATCGTTTAAAACCTATCTTTCAGAGTAGCGAATATAACGCGACACTGTACAGGAAACTATCCAAAACTGTATGGACCAACTTGGCAATCCATTTGTGCTTTACAAATCTTTCGAAGTTTATTGATAGTTCAGAAATAAATTGAACACAATTTTAATTGCTGAGGGATGAGGTACTGGGAAAATGATTTTATCTTCCGAATCTCGAAAATCAGGTACAAAGGCGCCAAATATCTGCCTGCTTGCCTGATTGTGTTTACCGTTTAATATTTGGTTCAATTGTGACAATTCTATGAGCATCGTTCTTGCTTTCTTTTATATAGGAAACAAAGCGTCCTATTTGTGCGTCTGTTTCATTTGTTAGGTATATACCTCAATATTACTCTCAAATTAAAGCGAGGCAACGTTCTGTAGCAAGAATATCTTCAACCTTTTCGTTGTGGCATTGATGTAGTTTAAAAACTGCACGTTAGTTTATATGGAAAAACATGCACGATAACTTTCAATGTATGTGGGGGGGGGTGATGATTGTGCACGAACCACAATTGTCTGAAACATTATACAAATTGCATTTAAGTCTTCTTATTCAGTTGAGTTTTCGCTCTGCGCTCGTTGACAATGAATGGTACAGCAGTCAAAATTTTGCATTTATGAGAATCAGCACTTCAATCTTATTTGGGATTTTAATCAGAGGCAGAAAGACGATTGGAAAATCGGTACATTTTCAGTGTTTGTAAGCGAAACGATATTATGAGTTAATCCCTCAAAAGAAAAATGTTGAAAACGACTGTTCCCATTCTCTATACCTTTCACTCGCTAGAGACAAGCTATCATTCATGCTTAAGTACAATTCACATTAATAACATGCTATTGGCTCGTGACAATTTTATAACAATGTAGCTTGTGTAAATGCTATATTTTTGCAAATCACGTGCATTTAAAACGACGTCCTCCCAAAAAACAAACCGGTGGCTGTTCAACCTTTGTCATAAGAATCGTTGGGTCTCTCGAGTTGAGCACAGTAGTCAACTCTTGACGGAATAAAACCGACTATGCGAAAATGTGTCGTGGTTGTATTGCTAACTTGTAGATTTAGGTCAACACTGAATGCGATGCTATTAATTTGTTTGATTGGACTGACTTGTATTTTTCTCTTATGAATATGAATCTCACCTTTGTCTTAGTGCTGTTTGATGTAACTATTCTCCATATATTTTCACTTGTATTGCCGGCCATTCTAGTTAATACTGATAATCGGCTTGATATTTTTCAACATAATTGAATATTGTACTTCACTTTTTCTCTCTTCTCTCTTTATATACTATATATATCCATGATCTGTTAAACGATGGTATCATTACCAATTTAATACTCATGTATGTGTATAACTATGCATTCCGACAGTGTTATTTACTAAATATGTTGCTGCTGAGACCCTTTTATCCAAGTAGAACTTACGAATTCCCAATACTTTTGAATATGGTAGAAAATCCTCCCCCTGGTAAACAACTGACTGTAATTTCTCGTGAGGTTTTGGTCGACATATAGACATTCAACATTGAGTAGCCTCTTTGAACGTCATTAGGATAGTTTTGTGCTGTTTATCGTGTTTGCTTTTCTTCGTGTAGATGTTCAGTTGTTGCGAAAAAAAGTATTTAAGCTAAGTGTAGGAGTTATTTACTTAAACTAGGTCATTTTTTGCTCGTGTATAATGTTTGCTATTTATAAGGAAATATTGATTATAAATTATTGCTATTTAATTCCGAGGTTAACTTTTTTCATTGAAGAAAATCTCGGTGAAGATTTATGGATGAAAGTTATTGTAAATCTTATTGTATTGCGTACTTAATGAATTATTGTTCTCTAATTTATTGCGAGGAAACGAAGTGATTAAAGAAGTTATATTCTAGTCATTTTTTCAGTGACCTCTCTTTTATTACGTCGTGATGTATCCCTTCGCTACGTAAAAAAAAAAAAAAAAAAAAAACAATCTCGGAAACAATTTTGAAGGATTTTCAATAACAAGTTGACCAAAATAGCACTACTCCTTTTTTTGGCCTGTTCAAAAGTTTGAAAATGAACCAGTATTTTTCGGATCTTACTGCATTTTAATTCTGATAACGACTGCGACTTAAGACGATGAAATAAAATTTACTTTACACTCTGGAATTCAAAAATCATTCAGAAAGACAAAAAAAAAAATGCTCATTGATTTCCCCTTAATCTTTAAATCTAATAAAACGCATTCTTTGTTTGCTTTAACATAGTTAAATATTTTGTTAGCGTCATTGAGTGTAACTAACAATGAGTCGAGCAAACTTGAATTGATTTAATACATGTTTGAGTTAATCAAAAGTAAGATTATTTTTTTTTCCTCTAGAGAAAAATTTTAACGAAAACTTGAAATTCCATGAGGTAAGCGGAGATTCGTTTTCTTGTGTTTTACAGTATATTTATCTATCCGAATCAATATCCTATCAGTGTGTATATTGATAAAAAATTGCGTAGATTATATTTTATATTAAAACATTCTATCAAACTTTCCATTATTACACATGATTTTCTAGTCATAAAATTTTTGCGCTACAATTCTGTATATCTAAGTCAAGTTAGATGTTATAAAAGATATCAAAAAGTGCGACTACTAGGCGAAATAATATTATGCAACAATTTGATGCAAGAATTTTCCAATTTCAAATGCAGAAAAGGAAAGGTTAATTATAAAATGAAAATATACTGAAAAATAAAGCTGTGATAACAATTTTATGTCTGAATTTCTTCTCAACGTTCAAATTTTTACAAATAAAAAAAAAATTGCCAGTCGCATCGAAACATTCCATTTTCGATCATTCCATTTACGGATTTTTTAGTCAATGAAGTTTTTAAAATCCATCTGAGGCCGAAAAATACTGGCCAGTTACATAACCTTTCAGAATGCTAGAACAATTCTGTCCCCTGTTCATCGTCTTAGGGACTTTTTCGGACATTTGTGTGGTCGTAGCTTGTTCATTGCGTAACCTGTTATTTATGCAGTTACTACATATGTATTACTGTTACCTCCGCAATTTAACTGGAATGGCCTCTATTATTTTTGGTCACAATTTGCTGCTTTTACAGGTTCTCTAAGCAAAACAGAAATTGAAACTGTCGTGCGATGGTGTGGTTCCTTGGCAAAAAAGCAATAGATGGTGGTAGGCAAAATTCGTTAAGATAAAATAAAAGGAAGAATTAATCTGGTATTTGACAAATGAAGAGCATCAGTAATACTTAAGAATGCTAATTATTTCTGCTGCAAACTATTTGCATAAAGCTAGCCGAAATAAAATCAAAAAATGTAATAAATTTCAGCAATTATTTTTTTTAAAAAAAGGCCAGTCTTAGAAACTGTTGCTATTTATGAGTTTGATTTATGCCGCATTTTTATTCCGTCAAATTTGTTAAGCAATTATTAATTTATCACGTTGATATAGGACAGTCCTACCATCGTGCGACGGTCTGAGGGAATGACAAAAGCGAGTATCCATTTTTCAGCTTGAACACGTCTCTCGGAGTACTAAATACGAATTTCGGCCAACGTATTAAAATCTAAAAATATCGCTAGTCTTTCTTTTATACAAATATATATACATAAGTTGAATTTGCTAGTCTGGTCTTGTCTCTGTAAAAACCATATATCTGTATATATATGTTTAACAGAGAACAAAACAGGAAAAAAGCTTTAAAAAAATTTTCAATTCGAAGGGGTTGCATGAGAATTCTATATATATATTATAATGAAATATATATATATACATATATATACATACTACTTTTGACTTTGTAAAAATGACCTCGGCGGTCGAGTTGTTTCTTGGCGTAGTTTGATTGTACTGCAATATTTGTACTTTTCCATGTTGAAACTTAATAAATTTCCACCATCCTATGCTTTGTGTCTTGTTTGTTTTGAAATATTCGCACACACGCACAAAAACATATTTTAATGTTTATATATATGTGGGTGTTTCATTTTAAAGAGTAAAAATTTACTAATGGATAAGTGGCCCATATTGCAGTATGAGACTGTTACGCGGTGTGCTAGCATATAAATCAAGCGTATTATTACAGGTAAGATTACATTTGTTAAGATTATAAGAGATGTTTAAAATTCCACGCACAATACTTGACATCTTAAGTTTAATTAAAACATCTATAAAATGTTTCACATTATTTACACGGAAAAATCACGAAAATTCTACACTATTCTTAATTTATCTTGAACTAAGCGATATATATATATAGCACTGTCTATCTTATTTCCAGAAATTCTAAACTATTCTTAATTTATCTTGTACCATGAGGTATATATATTTTTTCACTGTCAATTATATTACCATAAATCAAAACTTTCTGGCGGTTACAGAAAGAAAAGATAAGGATATATTAGGAGATGGTGTCAATCGATATATAGAACCATCACGGCTACAGAAATAGTAGCTAATGCTATATCTCGCTTTTGACGAATGTCACGATTGAAATGCGCAAAAACCCTACCATGTTGGCATGAAAATATCGGGACTTCAGAAATTCTCTTCATATAAAACTTCTCAAAATATTTGGTTAAATTCGATCATCCAGATGAATAGTTATAAAATATGGGCCTTTTAAATGATTTCGAATTGTAACAGACAAACATATATAAACGTAGGTTTCTAAAGCAAATAGATTTCATTTTTGAACCTGAACAAAAACTGTACTTTAGTATACGCAATGTACTCTTTGAAAAACCATGCAGTTATAAGATCAACTTGTAAGTTAGCATGCATCGATTTATCACCATTTAAATTTTAACTTTTTGGACCTGAAAATAATAATCTGCATTATTATTCATATATGATACAAGGATTCCTTTTAGTGCTTAGAAATCTCAGAAATAACTATTAGGTTTATTATAATTTTAAAAAATTATAATTAACCTTAGCCATATAATATAAATATAATATTATATGGCTTTTATAATAATCTTTATCCAATAAGAATGTGAAAACAATGCATCCCACACACTTACAAAGAGACTGGACATAAAATTTAAAGGGTAAAATAAGCGGTGGATCGGATACAGAAAAATAAGATAAGCAATAGCAGTAAGGAAAGCGCTGAAATCCAAGCTTCATTGCTATGCAAGTTGTTTACTAATGTAAAAAATTATGTTCTTGATATTTTAATAATTTGTAGAAAAAGAAACAATTTCCAAACATGCTTGCTTTTTACTTTTTGTTTTAAAATAGAATCACAATTCCAATGGTCCTAGCATGGCATATGCTTAATCGGTAAATAATAATAATAAAATGTTGTTAGTAGGAAAAATTGCTGATTATTAGTCATACTATCTGAACTTATTACTTTAGTCTTAGCATGCACATATATTTACACTGATGAATTTAGGAAAGAAATTAATAAGATTTTGATGGCAAATAGAAACGAAGTTTAACTCCATGCATCCATTTAACCGCTTAAGGGCAGGATTATTTTTTATTGCCAAAGGTGTACATATAAACGTGCAACTAATTAATTTGATTATATCCTTTAGCGGTTAATAGCTTTCAATATAATTTCTACTAAAGATGAAGAAAAATGTATATGTATGTCTTTTGTCATTCTACGAAACAGTTGACATAGAAATAGCAATTTTTGTGCAAATTTTATTATTAATGAGCTTTTTAGAATAATTTTTTGAAATTTTAGTGAGTTAAAAACTAAGGAAAACTTTTGGCTTTATTTCTAAAATTTATTACTCAAAAATGCCATTTTTTATGATATTCAGAAAGTTTCCATTATTTCCTGAAATATCTAAACACAAGATTTTCTTACATTATTGATAACTATTGTTATCAAAGTTGCGGTAGTTGAAACTAACCAATAAGTAGTAGCAAATAATTCCATCACAAGTTCGCTAATACTTATTTATATTCTGGAAGCTAGCGGTATGTGCATTAAAATCCACTGAATATAATACAGGTTGATATTAAAATTATATTTTAATATTTACATCATATATACATGAAAAACACTTATAATTCGTAAGAGTGCAGTTAAAGTTATAAATGTACTTTTAAAAGTATACAAAACGAATAAGCACATTACATGAGTTCAGAAAAATCCAACACATTGCACATTACAAGAGTTAGGAAAAATCCAACAATTTGCACATTACAAGAGTTCGGAAAAATCCAAATAATATTCTCCTTCTGGCGCGAGATTAAATATTTAAAAGTCAGAAACCATGAACAAACAAGTAGTGCCATCTGAAGGTGACGTCACATTATAAAAACGTTGAACAGTTATCAAAGAAATATTATATTTATTATTTGCACAATTTACATGAGGAATAAGAAGGAATTAACGAGGAGTACAACATGCAATCACAAGATTAATTACCTGGACAGTTAGTTTTTTAATGGTGTTACACTATTACAAAACTTAGCTTTATTTGAAAAATCCACGTATACAATAAAGAACAGGTCTAAGACAATTAAAATAACACTATTCTCATATCTATCACCGTTTGTTGCTCAAAATACTTCATAGTGATAAACATCACGAACACCAAATTATGTATAACATATTTAATAATTGAAAATAAGCTAAATTATCATTCCCGGCAAAATTATCTGAATGCCAAGAGCGATTAATATTTTCAATATGTTTTTATTTACTTTTGCTTAGTTTTATTATGAAATCTGTTATGTATACGGACTATCAAAGCTATAAATATTCTACACTATAAAATGACTAAAACATCTTCTTAAAGCGAATATTAAAAGGAAAGTGAAATAATCTTTAAGCAATGAAGTGTTTAAATAATTAAATTTTTCACTTTTTCTGGATTTTTTTATTGTCTGCAGTATTCAGCTGGAATCGTTCAAACGTTGCTTATAGCATGATTCTAACTAAATTATTTACTAGAATCAAGTTAAACACAAAGTTTCGGTCCCGACATTCATGCAAACAGGAATCGATCGTCATTTTATGAAACTCATTTTTGTTGAAAGTCTTGTGTGTTTTATTTTGCAAAATGGAATAAACTAAAACCATTGCACAAACGAGCCTTTTAAGAAATAGTAATCGATTTTAGAAAAAGTATTACGTTTGATATTTTTTTTGCAATTATTCGCAAAAATGATTTAAGTCTGAAAACTGTTCCAATCAGTATAATACATCTTATTTAGGGTGACCAAGTCTAAGCGAATTGCAGTCTATAAGATAAACTTGGTATAAATAAATAAATTCCGCCATCATTGTAATTTTTTTTTCGTTTTTTCCCTTTATTTTCAATATTTTCCCGTTGATATAATTGTATTTATTTCTTTTTCAGTAAAATGAAATTTGAATAAATAAAAAAGTCGGTGGTAAGGGTTTTCCTGAAACTCTCTCACGTGCTTTCTAATAAAGATGCTATTCCCTTTTTTACTGTCATATAAAATTGCGAATCTCGGCTTAATTAGCTTAAATTTTCATTTTCAGAGATCCGATGATCACAAACTTGTGTTTCATAGACAGTAAAGAAGACCGAATATGCATCCAGGCACCTATTTTTTTTCCGTCGATTAAAAACAAAATTTGACACACAAGTAAAATTATAATCTTCAGATAACATGTCAAATTTCATTTAATCAAATTACTGCATTGTTGGGTTATTTCCTTTATATGCATACGAAATACCGATAAATGGTCAACGCCTTGACAGTCTTTTTTAAAAATTTGATAAATATCTCCTATGTGTCTTCTAAATCTATGTATTCAATTTCATTTATTGATTTTTTAACGTTTTTGTTCCTCATGTCCACCTGTATGGAGACAGGAAGATTTCCTCTGAATGGATTTCACTGAAAATTTGATAGAAACCTATAAAGTGAGGAAAAGATTATGTATCAAATTTCACATGCTTGTTTAAAGTTTTTTTTTTATTGTTTATTTGCGTTCACAGACTAGGCAGGCACAATTCCATAAATGTGTTTTTTTGGACTCAGGTAGATCTGAAACGTAGAGATTCTTTCAAATCTGGAACTATAATTTCCTGATGATTACAATACTTTATCTTTGTATACGAGATGATAAAAATCAGAAACAAATTGATATCACGAAATCCCACCAAACTTTTCTTCCGTATTTTCTTTTTATTATAATAAAGTTTTCTAGGTGATTATTCTTTCTATAAATTGCGTCATGCAAGAAATATGCAAATAAATGAGTAATATATAGAGAACAGACCTCTGCAAACCGTTGAAGCTAGAATTACAAAATTTGGCTTGCAAGTACTTCTTGTATAGTATATGAAAGATATCTTCAAACTTTTAATTAATTAAAAATTAATTTAAACGATATTACTGTTTTTCTAATTAACTTCGAATTATATTGCAATACGAAAGTTATTTTTATCTCTTAAAAATTCCAAAAACTAGCTTTGAGGTTAATTAATTTTATTTTCTTACTAGGTCATCTAGTTTTGATGATGGAAATTGAATAAAATTCTCAAAGTAAATTTTCAACACAATTTATGACAGCAATTTTTAGCATTATATTAATATTCAACCCAGTTTTAATCGCTCATCGAACCTCTTATCGCGTGTTTTCGCTTAGTTAAGATTTAAAATGTGTCTCCTTTTTTAGAAGTTGATTTCAAAACAGAGTTTCAATTTTCGCATTTAGCTGATGAACTTTTCGCTAACATAGTATTTTTATGCTCCAATTTTTCTCATGAATTGCATGATGGGGAAATCGTCACAAACAAAACGCAATCAAGCCAAAAACAATTTCATTCTATGATATTTCGAACTAAACGCTTCTCACCTTCGAAAACTCCTTTCTAACTAGATATTCAAAAGTTAAAAGAATTTCTTTATATATGTTTTTCTACCATTTTTTAACTTATAAAGGATAAGAAAATGCAAAATTAAAATAGATAATAAAAGTCGCTGTAATATTTTCCCAAACATTTTGTTAGGCACTTCGAACTGGAAACATTATCCTTTTTTTTAATAATAGTTTTGTTTGCATTTTAATAATCGTTTGCTTTATTGGAATAGTGCTCTTTTCAGATAAGAAAACGATTCAGTATCTCTTAATAACTATTTTTCTTTAAAAAGATATACATTTGAAAAGAAACAATTGGTACTAATCATTGAATAATAACTTGTTATAAAATATTCACTTTATACTAAAAAAAATTAAAGAAAAAAAATTATTACAACGAGGAAAAAAACATTTATGCTGCTTTTCAACTTCACATTATAATCAACAGAAAAGCTCTTGAGATCGTTTTAATGATGATTTAATTTTATTACCTGACTGCCTTAAACGTTAAAATATTCATTCACCAAATAAAAAGTCTTAATTAAATGCGCTTAAAGTGCGTGAAAATGTAACATCCTTATTAAGTGAGTTAATCCCATTTTCTAGTAAATGTTGCTAAGTAACTGAACAACTTTTTTACAACTATCATCAATTAAGTCTATGCTTTATTCTCGTTACCGTACTTCCATCAATATGAGCCTTTTCATGCTTTAAGAAAACAATTCAGGCAAATTGAAGAATGATACAGTATATTACTCGAAATTTATTATGTAACTGTGTTGGGAATATACAGAAACTAATAGTTTTATAAAATGATTTCTTAAAGTATCTTTCTTTCAGCATATTTGAAATGAGATAAGTATTAAGTTTGTTATTAATAAAAAATTATGGAAAATTACTCATTTTTATATGGAAAAATAAATGTATTTTTCTTAATGCATAAATTATAACTTATAATATATATAATATATAACTTATATTAACTGTTAATTATAAATCTAATTTTAACTATAAAAATATTTCAAAATATCTATTTTTTTTCTCAAAATCATTAAAAGTTTAAAATGCTTGGATTTTAATAAAGATAAATTATTTATTATAATTCAACAAAATTGGGAATATATTAGGAATTAAAATGAATAACTGAAATAAATAAAATTATATAGCCAAAAATTCAAAATGTTAATAATGGAAAATAAAAGTAGAAAGCAGGTGTTAAGTTATGGAAAGCATAGGCAGATGGTACAAAATTTTTAGTAACGTATGCTTTGTGAGCTGTCCGATTTTCTGAAGAAAAACAAATATTTTTTGATGATAAATGAAATTTGTTTTTTTATCGATTCCTTTAAGGTTTGTGTATAATCATTATGTATGAATTTTGCAAGATATCAGAATATATATGAATATAGCTTGCATGAAATATTTTTACGATAATTACCACTCTGTTTTTTTTTTGTATGAAATTAAAAAAATTATGAAATATTTTTATGCTGTCAGTAATTTAATTAATATTTATCATCATTTAAGTTATATATGTAATTATTTTTGCTCCTAAACAATTAAATTTTAATCAATGGATATCTATGGATATCTATTTTTAATGGATATCTATTTTTAAGTCAATGGATATCTATTTTTAAGGAAGATTTATTTTTAAAACATTCGTTTCTGATTGATAAGTTACATATTAATTAAAACTGTATAGTTTTATTTAAGTAATTTTTAAAAAGAAAAACGCGTTCATATCTTAATTATTTTTTTAAAATTATAATTGAGGTATTAAGTAAAAAGACATTTATTTTTCTATATAAAGATTAGTATCATATTAATTTAGACCATCTTTAAAATGTTAATTTAAGCAATTTTGAATATTTAAAAAAATGCATTATTTTTCTTCTAAAAATTAAATTTTAATACAAGTATTAGGAGAATAAATATTTATTTTCGAATAAAAAATGAAACAACAACAACATATAATTTAAAACTATTTGTAAATCGTGAAATTTATTTGGAATAAATTAGAAAAAAATAAACAATAATAAAGAAAAGCAAAAAAGCATAACAATCGAAACAATTTGTGACATAAAATATTAACATACTTTTATAATTCTGCTTTTTAGAATGTTAAATTTTATGCAGTGGATTAATCTGACAAAGCTAGTATATATATACAGTGTCTCACAAAAGTGATGGGACACTTGTGCTTTACAAAAGGAAACTGTAATAAAATAAATTTAAAAAACGTGTACAAATTTTTTGTGGGTGTGTTTCATACTTAAATTTAGTAACAATTATTACATAACATACATTTTGTCAAAATATTAAAATATTAATTTAATAAAAATACAATTGTTTAGAACGGAGCAAAAAAATAGCTCACATAAGTGATGGGACACCATTAGATATGCAACAAAAATCGTCTGAAATAAGCAATAAAAATATTTTTGGTGGTTTTATTTTTACTCAAAAGCAATTGGCAATAATTTATAAAATCGTCTGCAGTATTTCTCCAGATTGTTTCGAATTTTTGTGTTTTTTAGCTCTGTGCAGCCATGAATGCTAAACGAAAAGAAACTTCGTCTGAAATTCGAAAATTAGTTATTAATTTGCATATTGAACGTGGAAAATCTATTAGAAAAACTGCTGAAACAGTTCACTTGAGTCATTCAACAGTTTTCAATATCATTAAACGATATTAAAAAATCATATTATTCAGGATAAAAGAAAACCTGTCCAACCATCAAAGCTATCCAATGGAATAAAGCGAATTATCGTTCGAAATATTTAAAAAAAAATTCAAGACAGAGTGCTCCTAAAGTTGCTGCTGATTTACAAGCATTATATGGAATAATTGTTAATCCTGAGACTATTAGAAGGGTAATTCGATCTGCTGGATATCATGGTAGAGTAGCCAGGAAAAAATTCTTAGTAAGTGAAAAGAATAGAAAACTCAGACTAGCTTTCGCAAAATCCAACATAAATAAGAATTCTGATTACTGGAATAAAGTTATATTTGCTGATGAGAGTAAATTTAATATATTTGGTTCTGACGGTAGAATCTTGGTGTGGAGAAAACCCAGGGAAGAAATTCGCAAACAGAACTTGGTGCCAACAGTAAAACATGATGGAGGAGGAGTTAAGGTATGGGAGTGTATGTCGTCCGCTGGAGTTGGCAATCTTGTTTTTATTGACAGTATAATGGATCAGTACAAGTATATTGACATTTTAAAGCAAAATTTGAAATCTTCAGCACGAAAATTGAACCTTCATAACGATTTTAAATTCTACCAGGATAATGACCCCAAGCACACTGCTTTGAACGTTAGACTCTGGCTGCTGTATAACTGTAATGAAATAATAAAAACACCACCACAATCTCCACACATAAATCCCATAGAGAATATTTGGCAAGAATTGAAATCAAGAATTCGCAAACACACCATTTCTTCAAAACAACAATTAAAATCGATGCTTCAAAAAGAATGGCGTAAAATCCCTCTAGAAATCACAAAAAAATTAGTCGAATCCATCCCAAGAAGATTAAATCATGTTTTAAAAGTAAAAGGAAATCCAACAAAATATTAAAACCTTTTAAAAAGTAAAATTTTTGGATAAATATTTGATGGAAAAGTGACTGTCCCATCACTTATGTGAGCCATTTTTTGCTCCCTTCTAAACAATTGTATTTTTATTAAATTAATATTTTAATATTTTGACAAAATGTATGTTATGTAATAATTGTTACTAACTTTAAGTATGAAACACACCCACAAAAAATTTGTACATGTTTTTTTAATTTATTTTATTACAGTTTCCTTTTGTAAAGCACAACTGTCCCATCACTTTTGTGAGACACTGTATATATATATTATTTCCTGTATTTAGACCTATTCTAAAAGCTCACTAGTTTTGTCAGATTAATCCACTGCATAAAATTTAACATTCTAAAAAGCAGAATTATAAAAGTATGTTAATATTTTATCACAAATTGTTTCTATTGTTGTGCTTTTTTGCTTTTCTTTATGTTTGTTTATTTGTTTTGTTTATATTTATTATATTTGTTTTGTTTTGTTTTGTTTAAATATTAATTTATTAATTAAATCAACAAATTTTCTTTGAACAAATCAACAAATTTGTATTGGTTGATAAATTATTCTTTAATGATTCATTTGGAACAAATGCTGTATTTTAAAAAGTAAATTTGTTTATTTAATTCATGAATAAATATTTTAATCTGTAGAACAATGAAATGAATTGATTTGATTCATGGATGAATATTTTAATCTGCAGAATAATGAAATAGATTGATTTGATTCCTGAATGAATATTTTAATCTGTAGAACAAAGAAATAGCAATAAAAATTATAAATGGAAAGGGATTAAACACTTTAATGTTCATTCAGTTTTGTTTCTCTGAAAATCAATTTTATACAAGTGGCGCAAGAAATTATTAATATTCATTTTTAAAGATTATAAGAACACTTTTTCAAATTTAATTCAATGTATAGGATAATAGAACTAAAATTATCCGAAGTTCAATTATATAAATCTCCAATTATCTGGCACTGACTTTGTAAAATTAAAGAGAGTAATGTACAGATAGGGGAAAATAGTTGGAGCATATCAATATCCTTGGTAAGTCCTTTCCAAAACGAAAGAGATTGATTTTTTTGCAATTAATATAAGATATAAACATACTGAATTCTTCATTGGTTAATTACCACATGTGTGTATATAATATGCGCCTTCATGCATAATTTGATTCGTAAATTTTACTTCATATTTTTTTTACAGAATTTACAATTTTCTGTAGTTTATGTTTATTAAACATAAATTCATGCATAAAAATAAAATTTTAATTATTTATTTTATTTGATTTCTGAACTTTTATTATAATTGAAATTTTGTTTATTTGAATAGCCCTCTATCCTCGTTTAGTTTGCAAAAGAGAGTTCTGTATTTTTATTAACTTTCATACTATGTTGCCCCATGGAGCCATCGTTTGAGAAAAGCATATCAAATATTTATTAAAAAATAAATAACATATTCTTTGATCTCATTTACTTTAAAATGCGTTATTGAATTTTATTTCAGGATGAGTTAATTTGAAACTTCTTCATGGTAATGTTGAAAAATAATAAAATAAATTGTCAATTTTTCCACTTACTTAACAAAACTTGTACAGTCAAGATGGAATTACAAATTTAGTCACCTACTTATTAAACCTTGGCTTTCATCAATACAGGTCGCAGACTTTAATACTCAACGAACATCTTTAATAAATAAATCTGTAAGATGATTGCAATAAACTTTACGGACATATGCTGGAACCCTTTAACGAGGATACTGTTTGTAGGAAAGGCATAAAATTTTGAATACGGGTATTTTACAGTACGCTCTCAAGAATGGCTAGAAAAACAATATTTCACTTCACCCTGTTGCAGAATCAAAGCCTTGAAATGGCAAAGCTTAATTTTTCATAGAAATATGAATTTTACAGTAAAAAAAGAAAAGTTATACGAAAAATTTACAAAAAGACCAGAATTTGTAAATTTTAACGAATAATTTCTTTAAAATCTAAGCAATGAACAAAATTCATGAAAAAGTCTTTAATTGTAACGACTAAAATAAACACGTCATTACTCTTTTTGAAAAACCTTTGATACAACAAATTATAAATTATTTCTAAAAAAAAATGAAAAAAAATTCGAGAGAAAATTCTTTTAAACATATTTCTTTCTTTTTTTGTAAATGTATGTAATATAATTTAAGAACTTCAAGCAAAATATCTTTATTTAAAACAATCTACTTTAATTTAATCTTTTTATCTTCAAATATTATCTGCTATTTAAATTTCCATATTTGCCGACGAAATAAGCTTCAGTAATCGTTGCTTCTTAAAAACACGGACAAAAAAAAAATAACGCATTTTTGAAATGCAATAATTTTTCCCATAAAGTTATTTCCATTTTTTAAAAAATGTAAATTTAATACGTAGAAGGTTATTAATTTGAAAAAATATAATCCAGACTAAGATGTATATTTAAAAACATTTCTGTTTCAATTTCCATTTCCTGCAATCTCGATTTTCTCCGAACGTGTTAAATTACGTTGAAAATTTTCCTTCGGGCTTTCTGTTTCATTTATAAGATAATTAATAAGTTATAGTTATTGCCGTAAATATCAAATGTGTTTTATTTCATGTAATATTATTTAAATCCATCAAACTAACATTATTACAAAAATATATCTGAAAATTGAAAAAATATATTTAAATCTACATTCTATGGATGCAGTTTTCTTCTCAATGATATGCCAGTTCTTATTAACGAATAAAATAAAAAGAAAATGGAGCGATTGTTGAAAATGAGATAATAAAAGGAAATTAATAATAATAAATGAATCTTAATATTGTTTGTAACATTTAGGTACGTTTGACATTAATTTATTTACAAAAGTTTAAAAAATATACATTCTTATCGGTTAGCTAAAGAATAAAACTTTTGATTTTAATTATTTTCTATCTTTAATCTTGAAGTGTGGTTTTTTTCTCAAACTCGTATCAGATGGCACGACTGTTATAGAGTCAGAAATTAAATTTAACTAATAATGAAGTTATAAGGTCATTTTCATAATTGCAGTGATAATAAAGAATACATGAATGTAAAAAAATGTCAGGAAATGAGCAAAAAATCAATTACAAAATTCAAAAACCTTCTTTACTAACATGATATTAGTCATGTTAAACAAAAACGCTTAGTAATGAATTGGAAAACGAAATGTTATTTTGTAAGAGTTATGCCGGTTATTTATAAGAGTGCAAAGGATTTTTCAAATAGACGTAACAATGAGGAAATGCATTTCAGCTCATTTATTGTAGCTTTATTTCAAACGTTAATTAATAGAACCAATAATTTAAAAAAAATATGTTGAAAACAGTCATCACTAGAAACATAGAACTGGAAATGTGTGTATTAAATTCAATCATCATATATTTTGTTAATACCGTTTAGCTGTCTTTTTTTTCCTTCTTGCGAATATTAATTTTGGTCCGGAGGCTTCATCTCTGAGGGTTTTTTTTTTCTCGTAAAGAGAAAAAAAATTCATTTGTATTCATGTTTTAAACTTCTAAGGACTTAGAATCATTTTTGGATTTGTATAGATATAATTAGAGCTTTTTCTTAAATTTAGAAATACACATAAAAACGGTGATTTCTCAGGCTGCGCATGAAAATAGTTCAATTGCACGGACCTAGTATTCTACTAGAAATTTTGAAACATACTAAAATACATGATTATTATTTTGTTTTTATGAACTTAAGAGGATTCAGGAAAAATGCATTGTGAAAATGATATTGTTTCTGAGATATCGGAGATAATAAAATCTATATATTTTTCATTTTCACGAGAAAATAGTAATGAGTGTGAAGGAAGATATAATAAATTTTCTACGTCATGTGGAACTTGTAACAATTATTAAACTCAAAGTAAAATTTCTTATAGATTCTTAGATTCATGATCTAAATTTTTACTTCTTTCTAATAGCGGTAAATGAATATTCTTCCACCATAGTGATTTTACCCTTTCTAGGACTATAGGGAGTATGCTTACCAAGAAATTTTTCGATCTTCGTATAAAGTTCGAATTAGTTCTGCAGATTTTTTTTAACTAAGAAACTTATATGCGTCAATTCCTTATCTCACACAAAATAGCGTGTCTAGGTTTATTACTTATTAATTAATCAAATTAATTAATATTCAAGTTAAATTATCAAATAAGGTAAATGAATAAATTTTCTTCAGTCTATCTCAGTCCTAAATATATTTTAATATACCATAATTAGAAAAAAAAAAGATTTTATAAGGGGGTAAATAAACATGCGAGCCATCTAATGCTGCATTTAAATTTAATTTTTAATTTTTTTTAAAATAATTAAATATTGGTTTATCCCGCATTTTACAAAAACCAATTGAAAGTTATAGTTCTGCGTCTTAAAATGTACCGTGCTAACTTAAAAATATATTAATAAATTACGTCTTATTTAGAATGCGACGTTTCTATTAATATCACAATTAATCCATGAAAGAAAGCGAACTGTTTTGATTTAAGCATTAATTTTTCATATCAATTTCAATTCTTGCTATTCGGAAATACTTTGACGCCAATCAATATATTCAAACTAGTTCTACGCGGAAAACTACATGCTACATACTACACTGCTGTGAAAAACTTAAGCAACAGGTATGTTTTTGCCATAACTTCACGAGAAACCATCTGAGAGACGTGAAATTCAGAAATGACATATAGCATTTTGTTCTGAAAGAATGACGAAAGCATAGTTGCGCGGAAATGAATACAATGCATATAGTATGGAATCGAATAAAAAAAGGCTTTATTGAACTCATAGTATCGTTACACATGATTGTCTGTCCAAAAGGAAGAACAGCAAGCAGATGTTCCTTAGTATGGGGTATGCCCTCCCCTTACTGCAATGGTTGCTTCGCACCGTCTCCCCATACTCAGCACCAGATTGTCCAACAGTTCTTGAGGTAAGAGAGCCCATTTCTCAATCAGCATCTGTTTAAGTTGTCAGGTGTTCCCAGGAGAATGTAATCGTGCCGCAAGGCGTCTCCCCAAAGCATCCCACACATGTTCTATCGGATTTAAATCAGGGGAGCACGCCGGCCAATCCATTCGAGTGATATCTTCACTTTCCAGGAGCTCCTCAACAGCATGAGTCCTGTGTGGCCGTGCATTGTCAGCCATAAAAACGAAGTCTGATCCAATGGCACCTCGGAACAGACGCACATGGGGAAGGATCACCTCCTGACAATAGCGATCTCCAGTTACAGAACCTCTGTCGAAAACGTGGAGCTCAGTCCGCCAGTTCATCATAATGCCTCCCCAGACGACAACTCCAGGACCACCGAAGCGGTCTGTTTCCGTGATGTTACTGGGAAGAAATCGTGTCCCGACCTCTCTCCAAATCAACTGGCGTTGGGAATCGCTTGTGGCACTAAAACGACTCTCATCTGTAAAGAGGATACGATTCCATTGATGAGATGTCCAGTTTTTATTCTCCCTGCACCACTCTAAACGGTGCCGCCGGTGGGAAACTGTCAAAGGGATGCAGCGTTCAGGACGGCGGGCGAATAGGAGGTGATCCTATTCGCTGTGAAGGCGTCTGGACACAGTAAAACGCGACACTTGTCGCCCCGTTGCTGCACACAGTTGCTGAGCAATGGCACTTGCTGACTGGTTTTGGGTTCTTTTCGCCTGCAGGACAATATGTCGGTCATCCACTGCAGTTGTTTTCCTGGGGCTGCCACCACCAACCTTTCTCACAGCTGTACCTGTGGTTTGGAAGGCTTTCCAAGCGAGCGAAACGACAATTTTGTTGATTCCGAACTCTTCAGCTACACTGGTCACACTACGCCTCTCCTCCAGGTTTCCGATCATTCTTCCACGTGTGAAATCGTCCAGGTGATTTCTGCTAGCCATATTTCACGAATTAACTCACGTGCACTTGCAGCGAATGTCTTTAATTGCGTCTCCGTCCTTCCTTTTATTGTAGTATTGAGCTGCGCGCGCCTTCCGCACGTGTTTTGCGTACGCTCACGTCGCCTGTGACTTTTTGTTCCTGATATTTGCATACTCATGACCTTTCTCTTGAATTACGTGTTCATTGTACTGATCGCAAGAATTCTTTTTCTGCAATTTCATGGCTATCTGCTTAAACTTTGCATTGTTGCTTAAGTTTTGCACACCAGTGTACTACATGATGTATATGTATTTATTTAAAATTAATTCACATGTTTGGATAAAATTTAATTTTTAAACACCAACAAAAATTACTCTCGTAATGAAACTATTTGAAGTTAGAAATCATGAAGTTGTGCAGAGCTAAAACGAGCAGAAACTCGTATACATTATTGAAGCGACTTATGATAGCTTTATTTATTTATTTCGTTTTTCTGTGAGTTTCAATTGAAATAATTATAGCTGATTGCAGAAAATTACCTGGTTGATATCACGAATTCAAACTATTCAAACTATCACAATTGGAACTATTGACATTTATCTCTATGGAATCTGCGCAAATTCTGGACGAATTTAATTTTTAGTTTATATTTCGGTTATGAATAAGATTAATTAATTAGTAATTGTGATTAATAGGTGATATAAATATTTCATAAGAAACAGAGACATTTAAGCTTCTTCCTCAGAACTAGAGATTTATTGTTTTGAATTCCATTTTTGCTAAAAGAAGTCGTTGTGCGGTTTTTTTTAATATTTAAATTCATTTTAGTAAAGTGTTTTGATATGTTACTGCCGTTTGACGAACTGAGAACCGATTCTCCTATAATTTTATCATCGTTTATTTCTTAAATATCTCTCAATCAGTCTCCAAGTAAGAGACATTCATTTAACAATTAAATCAATAAAGTTAACAGCATATCCATAATAATTCATTGATCATTTAATAGCCTGAATCCTTCGTTTGAAGTGAACTAAATTTGGACCATTTTTTTCAAATATGGAAGCTTTCAGTTTTATTATCAAGTGTTCCGTGTTTCATTAGCATTCAAATAATTTTCCTTCTCCATTTTCAAATAATATTTCAACCATTTACTGGCCGTCCGAATGTATTGAGATTTGTATCTTGTTTTAACTATCAGGAAAGGAAATAATGGAATCGAGGCAGAAGCGATGTACCGTTCCGTCTAGAATATGCATGCGTTGTTTTATGATTTAAGACTTAAAAATAAATAAATATACTTAAGAAAATATGTTTTTTTTTTAAATATGCTTTTGCTGTAAATGAAAAATTAGCAATATTTATCAGATTCATTATATTTGTTGTAAATGAGTAATTGTGAAAGTTTAATACATAATTTATATGATATTTAAAAAAGCACAGCATAATTTCATAACATTTTGCAATATTTGCGAAATGAAAAAAAAAAAAAAAAGGAAAGGGGAAAAAAAATAGTAATACCATAAAACATAAGCAAAAATTATCATCTTTAATTCTGTGAAGGGAGCTTTAAATATCATTTCTTGCAGTTGTAGTTAGGAAATACCATTTAAAATAACTGAACAAATCATCTAGACGAAACTTCAAAGCTAAGAGGTTCGATTTTATAATAATTCACCTATGATAGCGTCTACAGCATTATAGCTTCCTTTAACATAGTGCGCCATCTACTGGCAATTGAGTAACATTTTTTTTCTTTCTGTTAAATGTTATTCTAATGAAAGCAGCTAGTTTTATTTTAAACTTATGTGCAATATAAAAATTTAATTAGTCAAATGGATATTCTACCAATTCTTCTGTGCATTTGAAATGCGAGAATTTGCATTTTACAGTGACATTTTTGAAATTTTAATTAATTAAAAATTAAACTTAATATTAACGTTCTTTCTTGATAACTCAGCATTACATAAATGAAAAAGAATTGATTTTTTTTATAACTTTTTAAAATTTAAATAATGGCTTGCTTATTTATACCAACATTATTATCATGTAATTTAATTTCTGAATTTCAACAAGTTTTTTTTAAAGAATTTTAAAATTTCTAGCAGTAGTTTTCGTTGTTAAATTGAAACTCAAGTCTTTTTCATACGTTCATAAAAACTTCCGTTGAAATCTAAGGGCAAAAGAATATATTGATTATCTTAACAGTTTTATGAGGAATTAGAAAATGAAATTACATTATGGTGAAAGACAACCTATAATTTAAAATAGATTACGCACTACAATACACTACGATTATAGCATTACGATGTCATAGGATTCGATTCCATTAGGAATAGAACACGGTAATATTTTAAGTGATTTTAAATTATGTTTCAAAATAACAATGTGAAAATACCGCGATTCTGAAAATTTGATTTTCAAAAGAAATGTCTTAACGCTTGATTTTAATTAGTTTAGATGAAAACGTAAAAAATGGGCCATGCTACATAAAGCTTATGACACTTGTTGTCTATCTTTCCATGCAAATAGGAAAACATTAAAAATACAGTGAATTATTGTCACGATTAAAATTATTTGCACAATCCACAATCTTTGTATTAAAATTGTAGATCTACTCGTATATCGAAAATTGTTTTCATCTGCAAAAAGAAAAATATGGTTCAGTACGTGCATGCAATAAAATTAATTGAATAAAAATAATTTCTAAAAATTACAATTTCATCGGATTACAAAAATAGATATTTCTATTTTCACTTAATTCTCTACATTTAGAAATTATTAGAGTTCGTTATTATAAATATTATGGGATATTAAACTCACTATTTTTTATCAGATTCATTACAAGTATCATAACTGGAATGGAATAAAAACGTTGCTAAATTAATTTATTGATTGAATGGAATATTTTTAGTTTTTAAACATATTTATAAAATGTATTGCTATAGGAAATATATATTGCGAATGTTAGGATTTTAGGAGATCTCAAAAACCAAAAAAATAAATAAATAAATAAAAATTGTAATTTATAAACAGGAAACATTTTTTTTAAAAATAATAAAAGTTTGAATAAATACAATAATTTGAATTTTAATATATAATTTTTTATAATAATTGTAAATTCTATATATAATTACTGTTAAGAACAGGACTTTTTTTCAACAAATTCAAGCAATGAATAAGATATCAACAGATAAGATTGTTTGTTGACATCTTACATGTCATACTGAGTTACGTTAAAACAAATTCTCTGTTTGAATTTTAAGTTAAAAGAAAAACTTAGTTGCCTCTCATATTTTGGTGAATCCGCTATAAAAAATACGAGCATATATTGCGAAGGTGCGCTTTCACAATGCTATTTATTTAAGTGTTTTGAGACCACTGAGAACTTACGTCGCCTGAAATGCCAAACAAATTGCTATGATAATAGGAGTTGGTTATTTCTTTTTTCTCTTACAGCGAGTTAAAATTGTTGATTGCAGAAATGTAATTGCGCAAAATTTGAACACTACGATTTTACTGACTGTGCTATTATGGTATATTAAAATGATATTAGTAATAAAATTTACTATTTTCCATGAGAAATCGTCCATGCTCTTTTCATAAATAATAGTATCATCATGAATGCCTCATTCCTCCTTTTTTGCATTTCACAAAGCCAACTTTATACAAATCACGTAACTTAATTTAGTCTTTTCCAAAGTCACTAAATATGACCAAATTTCTGTTTGCCTATTAGTATAAAAGGCCAAATAATATTGTTAATCACGATATTCTTCAACTTTAAGAATATTGAAAAACATCGTGGAAATATCGTATCAAATCTCGTACTAATTGGATCAACTTTTGAAAATGGCAAAAAATAATGACTATATTCAATTAATATACGCAACTGATATTACACCCCCCTTGCATATATTAATATACTGATAAATAATAAAGAGATAAATTGTAATTGTATCCACATCAATATAGCTTCTTTATTATTTTCTATGTACACTTCTCTGAGTATAGCATTTCAATAACTCTACAAAAATTGAATAATTTTTAATTAGGGAGGAGTGATATGAAAGAAAGCTAGAATTTCTAGAAGTATCATACGGTTTTAGAAATTTCTGGCAGAATCTGTGTAAAAGGGTATGTATTACCTGAACGTATAAAAAAAAGATGAGGGGGAAAGGTACTAAATAAACATTCAGAATGTGAAATAGAAAAGAGAATTGACAAACATATTGTGAAGCAGAATTTAATTCGCTTGTACATATGTTTCTTCCGTTAATCAAAAATTCCTTCTTCGAAAACTTTTATTAATATATTTCCGGAAGCAGCTTAAAGGTCGCCGTAGCTGGTTGTTGAGGTTTTGGCTTAGGAAACAGAAGGTTCCAGGTTCAAAACCCGATTCAACTGAAGAACCTGCGTGAATGTAGGTGTGGTGCATGCTGTTCTTTAGTCCAAAACGTGGGTTAGTTTCGTTTGTGGTGTGGAGGAATAGAAAAAAGCATTGTGAAGTCAAGGGTCGTCCACCTCATTGGACAGAAATTAAAAGTCTGTTTCTAAATAACAACCTTTATAGCAATATTAAATTATATGTCGAGGAAATTAAAAGAATAAAAAAGAACTACTTTTATTATTTATGTTCCTAGTTTTCACAAAAATTTATTTGGTTTGAAAAAAAAAGAAAAAAAGGAGAAATTTATAAATTTTATTACAAAAACATTAAATTTTATTTATTAGTTTAATTCCTCATTTGTGAAGATGTTTCGTAAAAGTGATTGACTATTAAGAAGCAATTAGCTACTGTTGTTAGAAAATAACAATTTATTATTTTTACTGACATGTTTTCAGTTATAAGAAGAATGCATTAGGGATCATTTTTTAGTTATGCTAACATCTACTGTGGAAGTAATACGAAGGTAATTTTGGAACGAACTTCGTAATATTGGATCCCGATTGTGGAACGAAGATGATACCAGTGCTCGTGACCTTCTCTCTAAACTTCCAATTTGCAACAACGGAATAATTGGCACGCAATAACAGATTTAATGTGCGCCAGGCCTGTCTGTACAAGCTGCGGATCGCTAGAGGAAGCGGGTCTCGAGCCTGGAGCCCCCGCCTCCGGAGTTCAAATTGTACCACTAGGCCATCGCATGCAGGGCTTTAAGTGATGTTCAGGATGTTTCTGAGAGTCAATTTGATAATTTGAAACTTTCTCAAATAAATTTTATTAGTCATGGAGTCCTTTTTTAAACTGCATGAGACAAACGAATATATTATAAATTTCTTTTTTCTTTCTTCTCAAAAGTAAGAATTCTCATTTGGTAAGAAAAAAAATAGATTTGGAATTTCTAACAATCTACAAGCATATATCTAATAAGCTTAACTGATGCAAATGAAAGGCAAAATAATTTTTTGTTAGATGCAAAAATGCATTTTTTATGATAAAATAAATTATAGCATAAAATAAAAGCCATGCTAAAGTGCAAAATGTTTAATAAATAAACACAAATGCATGAATTATCTAAAGCATTAATAATTTTTTAATAAACACTGCTCAAATTGATATTACTTATATATATTATATTAGTTAAAATTAGATTATTTCAGTCATATCGATTGTTATAAACAATAAAACTAAACATTATTTATAAAAATGTGCAAAATTATATTAATTGTCAAAACAGTAAAATTATAATGCAGTGCATAGCATGCATAAAAGCCGTCATGACCTTAAAATTGTTTAATATCTTCGTTTACTTTAATTATTCTCACATAAGAAAAATTTTCCTATTTTTTTTCCAGCAACTTTTCTAATATAAAAAACATTTTTGCTAAATAAATATCCCAACAATCATATAGCCCATGAAAAATAGATGCATAAATTATCTGAAGCATTAATTATTTTTAAAAAAATACTGCTCAAATTGATAATGCTTATATACATTATATACATGCTTATATACATTATATACATGCTATGCTATTACTAGATTTAATTTTTTTACTAGATTTACCGTTTCGGATCATATACACAAAAACTGTGAGGAAACATTTGATTCATCCAGCCATTATTCAAAGTTCCAAATTAATCAAAATTCTATATAACATGCGACGTTTGATTTAATATGTTCAAAGCTCACATATCGATGTGGAAAGAGTCTTGAGCATAAACCCAGATTCTAACATCCAGAAGAATCTTTCAACATTCCTAGATTAGTCTTCAAAATTTTGTCATTAGTCTGTCTAGTTACTAGTCACTTTTCATTAGTCCCTCTTTGCATTCTTCAAAATTTCAAAAGATTTCTCTCTAGGTTTCACCCTATTTACATCTAACGCTGTCTATAGAAAAGGCACATGGACCAAAATTTTGCTCACATTTTCAATATTAGCTTTGATCAATGCTCGCTTTGAAAAAGCAAAATGTTTGTCATTTCAGATATAAATTTCTAAAATGTAATCATTAATTTAAGAGTCTAAATAAAGCATCAATTAAAAGGCAACATTTTTTTTTAATCCGAAGTAAATACGCAAGCTTAAAAATTGTTGAAGATATATTCACGTTTTTCACAAAATAAAGCCTTATGGAGAGTTGAAGAGGACTGGATTTTAATCTAGATTGTCAGTTCACTCAATGTTCTAGACACTATTTTCTTTTCATTTACTTTATTTTGAAATGACGGCTAAGATATATCTAAGGGCACTAAGATAACTTATATAATTCACAGAATTATCCATCAAAGACTATGCAGATGGTCAAAGAATTGTACAAGAAAAAAGCACTTAGGCCTTTTAACTTTTTCGTTCACCAAATATAGACAGCATTGTAATCGTCAAGACAAATAGAAGACAAGATTCTGAAGATTCACCATGTTTTTGACCTCCTTGAGATCGAAAAAATATTTTATTATTTTGTCTGTCCACCTGTCTATCCGTGAACAAAATAAATAAAAAATATTTTGAGCTACATGGATGAAATTCGGTATATGGTCTTTATACCAAATTTGTATATTTCTATTAAATTTTAAGCAAAATCCGTTCAGAGGAAATTTGTCATTCCGACTGTTCGAATATAAACTAATACGATAGCTACCAAAAAAAGAGAGATGGGTGGATAAAATGTAGTACACAGATTTAACATTTATACTGCAGACACCTATGAATTTTTTATTCAAATCAAACAAGGATTTGACCGTCTGTTGGTATGTGCCTTCAAAAACATATAAGCGTGATAGCTCAAAAAGGCAGTGACTTAAATATAACAAATCTGGCATCTGACAGATTTGATATATTATATGATATATCATATTATATAATATTATTATATATATTATATGATATATATATGATATATTTTATTTTGTGATTACAATTGTATCTCTGTTTCAAAATTTAGTTTTAGTCGTTTGGGGAAAACGTACCTAAAGCACAGATTTTAATCTCGGATACTTTTAACCGCATTCTAGAGATGAATTGAAAACAATCACCAAGGATCACGCGATTATGTATTCAATAAGTCAATATTAAATTTATACCAAAAGTTTATATTTCGTAACTATTATACACCAACACCATACTAGGCATTCTCCGCCTTACTCAAAATTCACAATTTTTTTGTGGTGGAATGGTACATGAATAACATTTTCATTAGAGAGTATTCAAGAAAAATTTGGGGAGAGCACTATAGCTGTTTAGATTAGACAACATCATAGAATCTGTTTTCCATTTGATTTCTTCTTGATTCTAACCAGAAATGAACAAGGTGTACTTCATTTAAGAAATAATATGTAAAACAAAAACTCCTCCAATGCATTACGTACTTTCTATATTTAACAACACATAATTGTTTTCAGAAGAAATCTTTAGTAACTTAGAGATTCTTAGTATTTTAAAAAGTCCTCAATAATTGATTAGCAATCCAAATGCCCTAGATTTATCCTTTCTTTAGACTGAGTACAAATTACATATCAAAGCAATTTTTTAAAACTGGGATGAAATAAAAGTATCTCATCCTCTCATTCTAAAGAAAGAAATGAGCTGTGCCTTTCGCATGCACTATTTCGAATGGTAACTGCATGCCTTTCGCATGCAGTTACCAATCCTCATTAAACTATTCATCACATGTGGTGTAATACAATAATTAAGAGTAAGCTAGTGAGGTACATGCATTTGAAAGCAAGACTAAAGCTATCTGTAGTATTATTAAAGGATAATAGATTCTTCAATGAAGGCACTGAAATCTTAATGGTTTGCTGGTATAAAATTTGAACTAGCTTGTGCTGGGACAAAAAAAATGATTCAAGACCTGGAATTATCTTAAGGAAATGTTGGTATTTGTATTTATGATTAATTATTTCATTTTTATAACATGTGTTTGAAAAATAAATTGCAAAGATTGTGTAATGTACCCCGATATTTTTGAGAAGATACAATTTCATGAATACCAAAATCGAAAAAGATTTACGTTTGAAAAATTTGAAGAATACTGTTGAGAATATATCATTTTTCGGAAGTGAAAATAAGCCTATATAAAATTTGAGACTTAGATTTTAATTCAATAACTCCAACATTGTTTTTCAAAAATATTATTAAGCATTATTAAGCAATTTTGAAACTAGTGTAAAGTAGTTTTATTCTGAAATTATTTACGATATGATTATCATTATATTTGAATTTGCTTCTATTTTACCTAAACTTTAATTAACAATTAACGAAAAAACTGTAATCCCTAGCGATGCTACATTTGGTTTAAAATCATTAAATAAACAAAGCACGACTGTAGGCAAAATATCTAATAAAAACCAATGTTTGACATTTACTGGAATTTGTATTTTTTTTCACTTCTCAAAACAATTTAACTCGTGAACTAAAATAAAAAATTCTGAGAAATAAAGTTTTATTTTAATATATTTTTACATGGCATTTCAATAAGATAAGCAATACTTAAGAGACAAAGAAATGTATTTTGAATTTTATTATAAATTCTATAGAGTGAAATTTATCTAATGAAGAAATCTAGAGTGAAATCTTAATTTCTATTTTCGAAAACATGATTTCTAAATTGTGAGTGATACGAATCTAAGAATTTATCGATTTAAACAGCTTGAATTATCCAATGTTTAGTCCTTGCAAGAAAAGATAATAAATGACACGATATCGTTTATCAGCATAGCACTTACTGGATGTTTAATCTGGTTATGAAAATATCATGCAGTACAAAGTTTTCATAATTAGATGATATAAATGAACTTACCGAATAATACAATCTAAAAAATATAGTCCTCAAAAGAAGAAAGAAGGAAAAAGAAATTAAAGAAAACGAAAATTGAATTTTTATAGTAACCAAACTTGTTGTACAAAAAAAATTCTATAAAAATTCCAAAGACATTGATAAATTTAATGTCAATCTCCAGATTCTTGACGTCTTCTTCCATATTACTTACTAAGGAAAACCTCTTTTTCGTAATGACTATTTTCAGAAAGAGTTGGGAGTTCGCACATACTCCTTAACACTTTCCTTAATGAAAGAATCCAGACGCCAGTACGACAACGGCACTCGAGGCACTGCTTATCACTGTAAAATTTCTTGCATTTTCATTAAATGTAACTGATTGAATACCCGTGGTACGCGCTTCACTTGTTAGTGACGCTGGCCCAGCTAGTTTGGAACAGGAAAGTTTTCAAAGAACTCTCAAATTATGTCCAGGCATACAATTGATTAATAACCCTTTTGCTTTTTTAAAAATATGAACTGCTTAAGAATATGTTGCGGTTTTCAAGGGGAGGATTTTTCTGATCTCTGCAACAGATACTCGAACATTCCAGTATTATGAGATACTTGAATTTGAATAATCTAAGGAATGAGAGAATTAGTAAATGCATTTATTATCTCCACAACCGGCATACAATGGTGGACCTTGTGAAGTCCGTGGAATCCACGAGTATTCAAATTTTTATGTTCAGAGTCCGAAAAGACTTACATTTTTGTGCTTAGTAGCATAATAGTGAAAACAAATATGCATTTTGGACAACCTTTTCTTTGATTGTTTGAAATCAAAATGCTACACGCAGCTACAACTTTAATTACAGAATCATGTTAAAAAATTTAATTGATTTACATCGTAGTGTTTCTGAGTTATTTTACATGCATGTGACCGACCTATGATCAACTACTTATGATTTTAATTCAAAATTAGATGTAGCATTTACATTTTAGGTGGCATTCTATCTAATGGATTTTATTTACTTTGGTCTATTTTAATTATCGTTTTCATTTGTACTCGGAAGAGACACACTTCCATTGAATGTAATTTGTTCAAAATTTGGCAGAAATCTACATATTTGTATTAAAGAAGCACTCTTTATATATATATATTTAAAGCACGCTTCATGTGCTTCGTATATGAAATACAAAAGTAATCCAGGTGAATATTAGTAATCGTTTATCTGATAAGAGGACCGCTTCATTTTGCTAATGAAAATAATAACTCTTGCCGATAAGTACTCCAAAAAGTAAAAATAATTTCAATTGTCAATATTTAATTTTTTTTAAATTTCGCACATTACATACATGGGTTTACTGAGGGGTCAAAGAATGAGTCGATGTAGCATGCTTTTCAATTGGTCATTGTCAAATATAGGGGCACTTTATAAATAATTATGTCTAATTACGAATTTTAAGAATTAATTTACGAAATTTTGTAAAACTTTCTTATATACTCTTTGTTTAAATCATAGCCATAAACATAGAATTCGTCTTTTATCATAATAATATATTTTTTAAATGTTTTTTTCACTTTTAGCACATTTACGGAGACTAAATGTAGCTGAAGGACACTTTTCTTTTTAACTGCAAAATGCAGTTTCTATTCCAATTTGGCTACCATACGTTACGTCTCATACACAAATCTCTAGTTAAAAAAAAAGATATAATTGAACCATAGCTAAATTTTCTGTCTTTTCACAGATCAATAATAGTGTTCAATGATTTTCAAATGATATTTGGCATCATATATTAGATTTGGCCATTTGTTTCTAATTTGTAAGTCATCTCTTTCGGGAGTTTCATAATAAATTTATGTTTGTTTTGTTTGTAATTATGGCACGTGCCACGGACAAGCCCCGCCGTCAGAGACAGCCGAGTTTAAGCCTGAGGGGGTGCGTCTCTTGTTTCTATAGTAGCGCCAACTAGGGCCAAGAGAACGACTTAACTACTCACGCATCACTCATTCGCTTGCACAACCCCTTTTTACTGGAGGGCACATTCACACATCTCACAGATAGAACAACGAAAGAACAACCATGCCCAAACCGGGACTCGAACCCGGGAAGCCCAGATCACGAGGAAGACGCGCTACCCCTATGCCAGGACGCCGGCATAAGTTTATGTGCTTTATTCTTAAGAGTAAAGCACAAGTTATTACACAGTTTGATCACATCTAATATGATTTCTCTAACGAAAAGTCGAAAATTCTATTTCAATTTTTAACGGAATTGAAATTCTAATTTATTAATAAAGTAAGGTCTCGTATCTCGACGCTCAATTAGGACTGATTTTATCATTAGGTGATCTTAGGTAATCACCTCGAGGCGCCACCTCTATATGTGATTAAACTTATCTAGCTCTTTCAACACTGAAAGGCCCTAAACGCCCATTCAATGAAACTATTGCCCGAGACTCATGGATTTCAATCACCACAAAATTTTCTACCTTTTGTAAAGTGTGAATGATTGAATACCATAGGCCCATGCTCTGTTCGTAAGATTTGCTCACTCAGATAAGTTTGGGGGATAGGAAAGTTTTCTGAGAACTCTCAAAACATGTCTGGGAATACATTTGCTTAGTAGCCATTAGGAAGTTATTTTATATAACAAATTCTTCAGAAGATGGACAGTCATTGTGTCTTTTGAAGGGATAGGAAAATTTTCTTATGCTAGAAGAAAGGAACGCGGGCATTCTAGCATTCTGGGGTACCTGAATTCGAATGATCTTAGATATGAAAGAATCAAGAAAATGATACTTCATGTATAATAATTCTCTAGATGTCAATGTAAAGAATTGCAAGTAATAGCAGAATGGGTTTCCATTTTACAATTGGAAATTTACTTTACTTCTTACTTATAGATTCATACCAATTGGAAGGCAGTGACTCGCATTTATTTTTGAACAAATTCAATTTTTAATCTATATCGAGCCAGTTCATAAAAAGTTTATTTTCTTAATTGAAATTAATAGAAGCATACTTTCAATTGGTTCAAGATAGAGCAGAAGGTAAGATCGACTGGTTTGGCAATAGCATATGTTTATTACGAAATTGCAACTAATCTTGATATTAAGATATTATATAAAATATTCACAAGAAAAAAATTCTGAAAACCCAACTGTTGAAAATAATCATTAACTTACAACATGTATTTGATCGTAAATATATCAAAACTTGAAATAGGAATTCAAGTACATTAATAAAATTTTTTCACTTTAATATGGGTACTTGAATTTTTTTATTTGCCTAGGGATACCTGATGCATTTTCACAGGCTTGGCATTCAATTGGGTTTCACTCTCTGTTTCCACTGATATTCACTTCTGTGCTCTGTAATTTTCATTATCCTTAGGCAAATCTAATAATGGATAATATATTTCATTATATTTCAGCTAAGTAGTCTTAAAAGAGTTTGCAATGAATCAATAAATTACTAATTAAATTTAACTTAAGAAGGATTATTTGAGCCTTTTCTTGCCTAAAGCTATTTTTCTGAGATGAATAACATTTTATTTTAATCAGTTTTGCTTATTAATAATGTGCAGTCTCCTTAAAGAAAGCAAAGTTTGTTTCTCGAGCTCAAAATTGATTTAAAATACTTCGTCTAGATTTTGAACAATGATACAGAAAGTCTTTTGTAAAACCGTTGTCGAAATCTGGAAGTAAATTTTTAAAAGATAAAATTTTTATTTTTTAAATAATCAAACTCTTGTATCGAAAAGGAATAAAATGTAAATTTAATCAATCTCAAGCATATGAACTAACAAACAACAACAAAACAATAAGCATGAATTTTCCTTTTTCCCATTCAACAAAATACGAAATTCAAGTTTAATTTAAGCAAATACGACTCTTCCATAGCTGATAAAACTTTCGTTTAAAACTCCAAATCTCAAAAACCATCGATTATTCCCCCGAAATCTATAGCTCACATACCAAACCTCCAGATGCATTCGGACACCACTAGATACAGAAGAAGTTTTAACATTTACGCCTCGCCAGGATAAATAATCTTTCCCATATCGAACAGATTGGGACTTGAATGCTTTGCAATAAAAAATAAAAAGCAGGAAGACTTGGCGAAGGTGATTTCAATCTCCACAAACAATAGCTCCATAATGATGCCGTAGAAACAGCCCACACATACATGCATCTATTCAACCCTGGCAGTATAAGCATATCTAGTAACCCCACCTCCCCCGACAGTAGCCTGGTGTAACGCATTAATCACTGAAGAACTGACACAAAGCGCTTTAGCCTTTGAAGTCCTGGCGCAACCCTTTAGAGATAAGATAAGCAAAACAAGGCATAAAATACTAAATCGTTCTCTCATTGTCGGGCTATTAATTTTGGCCCGGCTGACAGCCAATTTTTAGGCCCCATAATACATTCCTTTTTTCCCACACACTGCGAGCTGCTTCTCTCTTTTCCTTTCGGTATTAAGCGGATTGAAATCGAGGCACGTTCAGCACGAAGGGATGATTTTCAGATGGGGTGGTTTCCTTTTCTATTATTTGCAGGTTTTGGACGAGAGGGAATTGCTGGTTGGTTGCTAGGATGGGGGAGAGGGGGGATTTCGGTGGTGATGGTTGCAGGGGACGTTTTTCATGCTGAAACACGTACCATGAAGTACTCATCGAAACGGAAACTATTCCGGTATGAAAGCGGGGAATGGTCGGGTAAAAACTGTCAGGAACAGAAACAAAGGCCTCTCAGAGGCACTGCCAGCTTTTAATTTAAATTTTTTTGCTTGTAACCTCTTAACAGCTTGTAACACAATTGTAATTAAACAGCTTGTAACCTCTTAAAAACTAGCAGCGGGTTTCAATTACTCAATATACTTTTACACAATTATGTAAATGACAGACTTCAAGGAATCACAAATCATATGTTTAAAATTAAACTAGCTTTGTTTAGGAAATATAAAACAAACACCTGCGATTTTTATACATAGTAAGTTTAAAAGGGAACTCTGCGTCCTGAGAATTTCAGAAAATTGACGAGTATATTGATTTTCTAATTTAGAGTAAAACATGATCCTTAAACCTTTGACTTATTAATCCAAAAATTTCGAAACAATCGGACAGGCATTTAGTGAGCTATGGAATTATTTTTTCTAATACGATATTAGGTGCACGCCCACTTCTAGTATTTACGACAAACTTATTTCATATGCGAGTAGCCAAGGCGCTTAATTTTTCCCTTTAAATAAAAAGCAGGACAGTTGTTGAAACATTTTTTTTTTGTAGTTTTACTGCTTTTGCTTTTCTTTCAGATTGAAATTCTCAATAGTTATAATAATCATCTTCAAAATTACTGATTTCATTTGAATTTAAATCAAATGATTTAGAATTTCTTTGTGAATTAACGGATAAGCAGAATTGCAGATCATTTATCAAATAAAAAAAATGAAAATTTTCAAATTTTTTCACAATTTTTCTAATAATTCCCATATATAATAATGGTCCTAAATAAATATGATAATTATTTATATTTATAAAATTGATATCTTAGGACTTGCAAATGTCACTTTATTCCGTTGACAAACAAATCCAGCTTGATATGAGCTGTTTTTGTTATAATTTTATTGTGTTGAAAACTTTATTATTGTTGTGATAAAAAGCTGCTTATCTCAGTTTGGTTTTTCTCAAAATTATGTTTGCTGCAAAATGTTAAAAGTCAATCACATTGTTTTAAAATTGCATGAAATTTTTTCTGCTCATTTTTAGACGCATGCTAATGGAATAAAGGATGGATTTGTAAAAATTTGGATTAGATTTTTTTAAAAAAATGTTCAAAATGAAAAAAAAAAAAAAATACATATTTTCCAAAAAAATTGATCAATTTCTTTTCTTTAGTAACTAATATAGCTATCAAAAATCCGATCCATAATTCTCTTAAATATATCGTGAGGCCGCGGTGGCCTGGTGGTAAGATCTCGGCTTGTGAGCCATAGGACTTCAGGTTCGAGACCCGATTCCACCGAAGATCCGGCGTGTAAGGGGGTCTGTTGCACGTTAAATCCGTCATGCCAAACGTCCTACTGCTAGTGTGGTGAGGGGGTGTCAGCTCAGGTGTCCTCGTCACCTGACCGCGGTTCAAAGTTACGAGTCCCGTCCCAAAATACCCCTAGTATTGTTTTACAACGGGACGTTAATATAACTGAACTGAACTTAAATACATTGCAATACCTTTAAAAAATCTGGGGGAAAATTTTGATGATTGTACGAGAAAAAGTATTTTTAAAAAACAGGTTCATATTTTTTTAAAAAATTTAAAAATATTAAATTTGTAACTTTTCAAACTGAAAAATATTTTAAAAATTTATGTTTCTCCATAATTTATACCTATTTGCCACAAAATTTGAAAAAAAAAATGTTGGAAATGGCGGAGATTTTTTTGGGGGGTACAGAGTCCTTTTAACCTGCTTGTTTTGTGTTCATCAAATAACTAATATAATTTATCCCATTTTTTGGATATTATTTGTGATATAAAAAAATATAAACCGCTTGTTGTTTATTATAGGTAAAAAATGGATAAAATGCGTTTCAAAAGTTTTTTTTCTTTTTTCTGTAAGACGTATTTTCCCCCTTAAGAAGCTAGAATCTGAGATACCCTTTCATCTATTTCAATGTGAAAAAGGCTAATTTAGATGCCACTTAGTGGCCTTTACTTCATTAATCATGGTATTAAATTGATTTAGTTTTGTTACTATAATCTTCAGCACTCAATATGGCATCGCTAATCCTATTAATATAAAGCTTCTTAGATCGCTTCTTACATCTGCATTTATTTTGTTCAATATTCCTGATAAAATATATAAAATTTTTATAATCAGTTAATCCAATTCCCAGAGAGAGAAACCAAGCTCTCAATGTCTTGTATCTTCATGTAATTTCATGTCCGAAATGCTGTGGATTTAACTTCTATCTTATGCTGCTACAAAATTTTCTTGGATATTTGTTTTTAAATCCTCTAATTGCACTTTATATCCAAAAATATGTCTTCCTAACTTTCCGAAGTAATACTTCAAAATACCCTTTGTTAGAAATTATGCATTTTAAGCAGTGTTTGGTTTTGGCTAATGGAGGAATTAGTTTATTGATATATTTGAGGATTAAGTTAGATATTTATAAGCTGGTATTAAAGATGAACACCAGCTTTCCTTCTCATCGATATATTGCAAAATATCACAAATAGTAGCTGAATTCCTCGTAAAGTCCCATTACTGACTTTGGGGCATAAGAGGCTTACAAGTTTGCTTATTTCAATAAAATTCAGTATTAGCAAACGAATTCCTGTAATATCAGTACGTATATTATAGGACTTCTTTACATTTAAGATTTGAACCAAGTCTTCTCAGTTTAACTTATCATCCATTGAAAATTATAAAGCAAATAGGAGGAAAAATTAAAAACAAACAAACAACGGATCTCTAAGTCCCTAAGTTGACATTATGTTATTTAACGCATCTATTATTACATATAAAAATATTGCTTTTGGTTGGAAAAGCTGGCCATGCTTACAATAATAGGTGGCGGCAACTAGAAAAAAAATTCACGTTTTTTGAAGCCATTGTTGCATTAAAATTATTGCGATCCTGAAATGTGAAACTATTCTTTTCGAGAGAGAAATAAGTGGATCGCCAAATTCTTTTCAACATTTATTTGGGAGTGACTCTTGGGTCAGATTTAATTAAAAAAAATAATGATCCGTTTTTAAAATTTTGAAATGCACATAGAAAAAAACAAACAAATTGACTGAATGTTCCATATTATTTGAAAAATAATTTGATATCATAAGAAAATGTATTCTAATTAACATTTTTTTAATATTTTTAGGTCATTTAAATAAAAGGCCCAATGGAACTTTCCACCATTTGCCTGTTTTATTTAATTGAGAATTGAGATGTCGAAATGACTCCTGAGATTTGTGTTAAGTATGACAAAAAATCAATAGCACAATGACAGACTTTCTTTCCTTTCCATTTTGAAAGCGGGAAGGGAAGCTGAACCATGTTCTTATTTAAATAATAAATAAATTTAAAATTGTATATAAGACTTAAATTTAAAATTGTATATAAGACTTAAAACTTTAAAAAATAATCCTTCTAATAACAATCAGTAATCAGTAATTTTCAAACTATTCTATTACACAATATATA
>JAPMOR010101372.1:0-16701 GCA_026543865.1 Argiope aurantia
CAACAACAAAAAAAGAATTCTCTCCTCCTCTTCATCCTCTTCGAAATTTCATTCTTCGATATCTTATTTTTTATCATCTCCTTTCTTTCGTCGGTTCTTTTCTTTTCTTTTTTTTTTCTTTTCTCTCAGTAGGAAAGCGCGCCAAATCTATGTGGGCAAAGAAATAACAATCCGTGTCAGCTAGCCATTGATTGGACCAGAGAACGGACGCACGCCAGTACTTGATAGAGTCTAAAAAATATAAATAAGAATAAAAGAATAAAAAAAACAAAGAGAGGGAGGCAAGAAGGAGGGAGAATGTGTATAAAAAAAGGTAAAGGATAGCGGGAGGAGGAGAAAAAAGACCCTTAAATAAGTAAATAAATGTAAAAATTGAGGCAAAAAAATCCGAAAGGATGGAAGCGAATGGAGCAGAACGGCTGCATTGATTTTTCAATGCGGTTTTAGTAGAGGCCAGTTCTTGAAGGCGGACTGTATGTTGTAACCCTGCGACATACTCGGGGAAGCAACGGCTTGTCTGCCCCTGGGCAATGGTCGCTAAGGGGCCGTATACCCAATGACCGTCGCTTGACAATTCGCTTGTGGATAAGCGACGCGCATCTCTTTCGTCAGTTTGATGTCTTTCCAATATGAAAAAAGTCTCCCAAACTTGTTTCGTATTGTAAATTGCAATAGAAGACAATATCGATAGATATTTCTTAATTATAATTAATGAGAACTTGAAATTTTAACAGCATTTTGATAAGAATGTCGTAACAAGAATGAAGAAGCTTGTTTGAAATAGTTACCAAAGAAAGGGAGATAACAGTAGAAATTTTTAACTCATGAACAGTAATTACATTGATAAGAGATAATGTATCGTGCTATTTATGAATCAATTCCGAAACTCTCAACATAACGCTTGTTTCAACTTATCGATAATCACTGAATGTAAAGCGATAGCATCGACTTTTTGTAAGAATTAATAATTTTCTTAATAAACCCAAAGAAATGAAGATGAAGATAGAAATTTCTAAATCATAAAAACTAATTAATAAGAAAAAATATATCGTGCTATTTATGTAACAATTCCGATATGCAAACATAAACCTTGTATCAACTTATCGATAATCAATGTATATGAAATAATAGCATTAAGTTTTTGTAATAATTAATAATTCTATTAAAGCATACTCCCTTTTTAAATAGGAATGTCAAAATATCCATTTTTTTACAACTCTTCATTGGCTCAAGAAAAATCTAAGTAAAAGAAAATCCTTTATTAAGTATGGTAATCTTATCGATTTGAATAAAAACAATTGTTATAAGATATAATTATACTGTTAAAATGCATCACAAATATTTATTGCCAAATTATTAATTGATAATCGAAGTAAGAAAGAGGAAGAAATGTCTTAACTTTAAATGGTAAACAGAAAAATAGCAATGACATTTATATTATAAATTGCATTCATCAACGATTGCAAAAAATTATTAAATAAATTTCAAAGGAATTTCAAAATGTAAAGCAAAAAACTTATTCTACGTTGTTGCTTGCCAATGAATTCAAGATAGTAGGAAATGTCGGCATAAATAAAAGTATTTTTCTTTTGTAAAAGTTGTTTCTATTAATGTGAGCTAAAAACATATTGTTTTGGTAGGAGTAAAGAAAGGTATAGCAAAAAGCATGTTTCTAGTTGCTAATGATCTATGAAGGTTAAATAATCACTTAAGTAGTTCAATTGTGAATGGGAATTATATTAATATGCTATTTTATTAAGAAAGCCTTTATTATTGCTACTCTAGTAAGAAAGCCAAAAATGCAGCAAATTAGTAATTGTCTATGAATTCAAGAAATATACAAAAATTTCTTGATTAAAAAAAGAACCTTAAAGAAAAAAAAAGAATTAAAAAAGGAATCTTGATTAAGTAAAATTTATGTTATTTGGAAAAGATTATCTTTATTAATGTTATGAAACCTTCCGCAAATTGCACATTTTTAATGGGATTAAGACGGCTGTAATTTTTTTTAAATCCAATATTACAATACCAATTTTACAATCCAATATATGAACTTGTTAGCAAAATAAATAGTATTAAACTTGTTTTAAGGTATTAATTGATTATTGCCCCCCAAAAATGACGCTTTTTTTTGTAATTCATTTTATTTAAAATTATAAAAATACCGCTTTGTTCAGATTTTAAAAAATCAACATTTTGTGTCAGATACACAAAATTTCAACAAATCTCAGAAGAGAAATTAGATATTATTTTTTTCATTTTTGATGCACAATTACTATTGAAGGGTTAATT
This sequence comes from Argiope aurantia, assembly GCA_026543865.1. Taxonomy (NCBI): domain Eukaryota; kingdom Metazoa; phylum Arthropoda; class Arachnida; order Araneae; family Araneidae; genus Argiope; species Argiope aurantia. Next base: position 2,293 of record JAPMOR010101372.1, read on the forward strand.
TAATAACTATCAGGAAGCTAGTTTAGTAAAGATTAAAATCATAAATTTTGTTAGTTTTTAGTTTGAAATATTGCTCATTAATGGTTTTTTTAAATATATTAGTTACTTACAAACCACATTACTCTTTATAGAATTTAAAAAAACAAGCAAAATAACTTACTTAAAAGTAATATATATTTGTAGAGATAAAATAATAAAGATTAAAATAGTTGAAATATTATTTTATTTAAGTCTAGATCAAAATTCAAGGCATTATTCTTTATAACTAAGATATTGTTAGATTAATGTTTTGAGACTGAAGAACATGGATACCATGATAAATTTGGCCTGACTCAAAAATATCTTACTTAACTTTAAGCTTCTTAAAAATACAATGAAATAAAAATACGCATTTTCAACTTTTTGTCCGTGAAAGTGAAATAAAATTTACATACAGTGGTGGCCAAAAGTGTGGACATTTTTGGTAAGTTTCATGTTTTTCAACTTTGCGTGCTTGTAGAATATATTAATTTTCACTTAGATACTAATGTTTATATATGAAATTGAAGGTAATTTCATGTAAAATTTAATAATAAAAACAGTATTACAATATCTGTATTACAAAAAACGTTACGCTCATTTTAGTAAGATCTATCTTAGATTTGCATTTTTTAAAGTGATATTTATTCAATCAATACTTAGTAGGATAACCCTTATTTTTTAAGACCGCTTCACAGCGTCTTTTCATCGAGTGAACGAATGTTTGGAGTTCATCTTTCGTAATCACATGGTGCCAAGAATCAATTATAGATTCAATAAGTTGTCTTTTATTGGATGGACGTTTTTTTCGTACAAGAATTTTCAAACGTCGCCACAAATTTTCAATTGGATTGAGATCAGGGCTGCTTCCTGGCCATGGTAATACATCTATGCCTTTATTTTGAAACCATGCTTTGCATACTTTTGCTGTGTGGCATGGAGCTGAATCCAGCTGAAAAATAAATGGTGCTTTATTGGGGAAGAAATCCCTGATGGAAGGTATCAATTTTGGTTCCAGGACAGTTTCGATGTATTTTTTGGCATTCAGGATGCCATCAATCCCTTGAATTCGGCCCACACCATCTGCAGGCATACATGCCCAAATCATGGCATTTGTTGTTGTTTTTATAGTTGCTTCAATGCAATCAGTATGAAGTGCTTCACCTACTCTACGTCTCACGTATTTTGTACCATCACTACCAAAGAGCGATATTTTAGTCTCATAGCTCCAGATTACTTGCTTCCATTGATTTTCTGACCATTTAATGTGTTCTTTTGCCCACTTAACTGGTTTTTCGCGTTGCTTTTGATTTAAATATGTTTTTTTTTCCTAGGAATTCTAGCTTGTAGTCCAAATCCTGATAACCTTCTTCTTATTGTTCTTGAACTTACTGCAATATCCGCTGCATTCATTTCACATCTAATGGCATCTGATGAAATTTTTCTATCTTGAAGGCATAGCCGTTTAATTTTTTTATCGGCAGTAGCAGTTGTGCATTTTTTTCTGCCTGATTTGGCCTTATTTTCCACTAATTTCGTTTTTTCATAACGTAAACAGAACTTTCGTACACCAGATCACCGAACCACCAACGTGTCTTGCAATTTCAGCATAAGAGAGGCCATTTCCTCTCAATATGACAATTCGGCTTCTTTTTGTATATGTACAATCAGTTCGTCTTGTTGGTGTTGTTTGTTTAAAATTAGTTTAATTAAAAAAAGGACTTAAAATATTCAAAAACAGCAATACTCTATTTAATTGTACTAGTATGCATCATTCCGCAAAATATTTCCAAAACAATAACTCTTTTACCATCCAAATAACCTAAATTATAGTTACAGACATTTGATGGGTCCTCAGAACAGTGTTTGTGATTGGCTAGTACGCTTTTATTACAAAACACGTCATTATTCAAAACGGTTTGTGTTTGTTTGTTCTACTAAAATGAACGTAACTTTTTTTGTAATACAGATATTGTAATACTGTTTTTGTTATTAAATTTTGCATTGAATTACCTTCAATTTGATATCTAAACATTTGTATTTAAATGAAAATTAATATATTCTACAAGCACGCAAAGTTGAAACACATGAAACTTTCAAAAAATGTCCACAATTTTGGCCACCAAAGTAGATACTTTTCTTATCTTATATAAGAGTATATTTAAGTATTTGCGTTTATAATTCATATTCTGTTGTTTACTATATGTCTTAAACCAAAAATAATTTTAAATGAACTTGGTGGTACTTTGCTAATATTTTACCATATGAACAAATGTGTCAAAGAATGCAAAAAAAATATCATACCACAATAATTACCAAGGAAAATTTAAAAATATCAGGTTGCAATATGAGAAACTTTGCAAAGCTGCATGATATATAAACTTTCTATTAACTATCAAAAAAAATACCAATCCGATCTTTGGAATATAAGATTGAGTTCAATATAAAGGAATCTTATATTTATGATGTACTAACAGATGGGACTAATCATAAGTAATTTTGATGAAACGCACGAAATACATGCTCTTTCAGTCACATTGCCATGACAAGCACGCAAAGTTGAAAAACATGAAACTTTAAAAAAATGTCCACACTTTTGGCCACCACTGTATATTTTAAGATGGAACTTTCACTATTGCATAAGAAAAAAAGTGAAGAAGTAAAAAACACACAAAAATGAGATCATGCTGATAAAAAAAACACTAAAAGTTTCTTCTTCTTTTAAAACAAATCTTATTTTTTTAAATGTTATATTATAAAGACAAAAATAATTTATTTCTTCTTATTTTTATATTTCGTCTGTATGCAAAAATTTGACCAAAGTACAATTTTTTACGCGTACTCCAAAAGAAACATTTAAAAAAAAATGATTTCTTATGTAATTTTCGTTACTATCCCAAGAGTGTTACAATATTTTTTTTTCAATATTTGCAGGCCGAATGAAGCAGGATTTTTTAAAAAATTAAATACCTCTTTCTTTCCAATCATTTATTATATCAATTGCTTTTTATTAACTGCTTTATTTTATTTCGTTAATTTAAGAATCACATGTATGCCATTAACTTTTTTAGACTTCTTTTATCCACTTTTTACAAGCATTACCTACATCCTATTTATTATATTAAAAATATTTTTTTGCAAATTAGAGTATACAATGCATGATGAATAATTTAAATGTTTCTGAACATTTCATGTGTTTTGTAAGAATGAACTCCGTAAATTACCATAACTTTATATTTTGATAAGGGATACATAGAAATATTCGAAAATAAAAACAGTTGAATTTCTTGATTTCAATATTTTAAACAGTTTCGTTTTACTTTGAAAACATTTTTTTTTTATCAAACATGAAGATATATTGCCCAATGTGTTATCGATCAGTACCCTCTTTAAAAATACAGCTTTCTTTCAAAATGCGGTCTGAGATGCTTTTTGCATTGAAGGAAATATTGACAAAGCGCCTATTTATCAATTTCTGTGATATAATGAATGCATGGTTGTTGTCATATGTTTAGTATAATTGTCAATAGAAATACGAAACGTAACTCCTATTTTAAATATTATATTGAAGTTTTACAAATAATTCTATATGTCTCTATTCTCTTAAACATTTTAAATAATTTTTTCTTGGTTATCCACATATATGTGCATTCTGAGTTTTCTTAAAATTTTGTATACATTTACAAATAGATAGATAAAAATTAATAACTCTTTTTTCTTTTATATTAGAAAGGTACACTGTTTAAAATGATTAAAACATTTCATAATATTAATAAATATCAAATATTGACAGATTAAAACCGTTTTTTAAAACCATAAAATGCATTCAAAAATTATAAATCACCATTTCTTAATTTGTAAAAAAAAACATGCCATTCAAAATAGTCTAAAATTAATTTTTGAAGCATAACGTGAGTGACTGTATTCTCCAGAGAAATCTCCCAATCTTTTCCTACAAAAATAGAGAGCTGTTCTCTCTTTTAGATAAAGAGACACATTTCGGCGCACACTTCATTTGAGCGCTTGCACGAGACATTTCACCGACCATCATCACTTCATAATAATTGCAAAAAACATCGCCAGATGTCTCCGTTAATGACGAGAAAATTAAAGAGACGAGTCTAAGTTATGTGAGGTGGGGAGGAGAGTGGCAGGGGAGGAATAAATTCTTGCACTCTGTGTTGAGCATTACGAAAAAAAATTCTTCTCAGGAGTAAGGATGGGGTGTTTAAATTGACGGAATGACATTCGACTGAATGTGCTCTTGAGTGTTATGAGAAGGGAGAGAAAAACGGTAACATTTCGTTTTCGAAAAGAGTAATTGAAGAAGAAAGTCGTATGCCAGTGAAACTAATCACTTGGTGGTTTCTTTTAATTGTTTCGTTATGTAACTCTGTTGATATAGATATTTTTATTTCGGATATGGATAGTGTTATCTTTTGATTTTCAGTAGAAACTTTAGGGAAGTGCAAATGAGACTAATTGTGGAAATGTGCTGTTTTGAGTGTAAATATTGCTCTTCAATTGTCTAGTGAATTTATTTGACAGGGATTACAATCAATATGTAAAAAAAAATCTATATTTAATATATATGTGTATATACTTTCATGTATTTATTTTTGCGTTTTTGCGTGCCTATAAAATGCCTATATAAAACTGCAACAATAAATAAATAAAATAAAATAAATAACAATTCAGTTTTATACATCTTAAAAATATAAATATTGTTGCAATTGCAGTCAATATATAATAATAAAATTTTCATTTTTATTTAAGTTGCGGACTGTTGAAATATCAGCAATTTGGTAGAATTTGATATTTCATACTTATAAGATGATAATTAATACTATAAAAAATATTTAGTGCACATATTAACAATTTATGATGATTGAATAAAAATAAGATTCAGAAGAATTTTTTTTAGAAAATAGAATTACTAGACCGATTCATCATATAGCTACATTTTAAACAAAATTCAATTTTAAAAATTTTTTTACAAATTCCCTAAAGAAAATAGATAAAATTTTTGTTCCAAAACAAATACATTTCACAACCTATAATGATTATGGGACAAACAATAAAATTGCTACCAGAGGAATAATTAAAGCAGAAATTAAATCATAAAAATAAATACCGTGATATAACTGCCATTTGTTGAAACTGCATCTCTGGACAAAAAAAAAGATAATTTATTTATTCATATGTGCTCTGAGAATTAAGTCAGTTTTAGCGCATTCTATAATTGCATTTTATTTATATTTTAAAAAATTTAACTTAAAGATATGTATTAAATTCTCAGAATTCATCAGTATTCTCTTTATTGGATCAACTATGTTTTGCGTTATATAACTAATTGTTATACATATTCACAAAAAATAATACAAGACAGAAACGGAAACTTTGTGCATAGGTGAACTCTGTAATCAAATTCATTTTTAAGAATTTCTATACAAAAACATTTTTAATATATTTCTATACAAAACATTTTTAATATATTTCTATACAAAACATTTTTAATATATTTCTATACAAAACATTTTTAATATATTTCTATACAAAACAAATTTTTGTCAGAATCATTTTCCGATTGTATTTTGTGTTCCAAACTTTATTTTTTTTCCATGCAAAAATATTTCATAAATAATATTAAATCTTTATTAACAGAAAAAGGCCTTAGAAAAAGACCTTAGACATAAAAGCACCAGCACTTTCTTAAACTTTTCCTAATACCTTTTTATTTATATACTACTTTTGTGCTGTTCTGATTTGTATCAAAACTGAGTACATGAACTCTATCGTTGCAGTTAAATTTAAAGTTTTATTAAGGTATTTCCAACCCAGTTGTTTAGAAAAATAAAACGTTAAACAACATTCCGAATAGAGACATTTCTAGTACTATACTTACACTAGTGAAAGCCTCCTTTTTTTAAAGGCATAGTAAAATGCATCGTAACAGAAGTAGAATAGCAGTTTAAAGAGAAGAAAGACAATTTGACCAGAATGATTCTCCAAGCAGTATTCCATGATATTTGCTTTAGGGATCGCTATTATTTTGACCACAGATTATTGTTACTGGGAAGTGATATCTTAAAATGGTTTATTTATAAACGTAAGTAAAATGTTTATTTTATGAGCTCATTGAGTATCTGCACACGAATTCTTGAGATATTCGAGAGAATTGAGAGCAGCAGTAGTAGTTCAATTTTATATTTACCCAACGACTGGTAAGAATAGGCGTAAATCAATCAAGAAAATGCATCATTGGAAGAAAGAAAAAAAACTATAAAAGTTACTCTCGAGAAGTATATTACTTTTATAAATTCATTTTATTTCGAATAAACCACAATTTTAATATTTCAGTATTTTATTTATGATTTAATAGTTGAATTGTTAGCTTCAAATATAAATAAAATGAAATTTTGTGAAACAAATAAATAAATAGAATATTTTATCCTTTAAATCATAAAGTGCCTAATTTGAGTTGATTTTTATACACTTTTTTTAATAATTTAAAGATTTGCTAATGAATAATACATTCTCCATTATTTATATATTATAAGGGAGTAAGTGAGAAAATCCTTTAAATTAATAAAATATTTAGCAATTTAAGAAGCAATTATTCATTATAATAATGAATATTCAATTAACAATAATTAATATCCTCAATTAAATAAATCTAGCATAATTCACAAATCGCATAGTTCATTAGAAGCATATATTTATCATTTTCTTTTTGTTTATTTTATTGACAATTTCTTCATAAAATGTCTGTAACATTTTACACAAATTTAGAAGTTTTAAACTGTCAAAAATTCCCAAATTATAAATGGATTTTACATAATGAAAATGAAATAATTTATCTCTTACTGTTAAAATAAATCCCAAATTATCTTTTTCATTGCTTAAGTAGTCTGACTAACTTTTATTTTAGCAAAATTTCATATATTATTTAACTAGCTCATCTTACGGAAGAGTATTCACTCGATGAGAAAAGCATTTACTCCCTTTTTCCAAATTAAATGTATACATTTTTATTGTGAGTATAACTATATCAAATGTCTACTTTCTTCCTTAGACTTACAAATCTTAAGTTTGCAATCTTTCTGAAACTGACGCAATGCTATTTTAGAAGGCAGGCATTACCTCAATTACTAGAAGGCATTAGAAATCATTATGAACGATCCCTTTCATCATTTAATCGTCACATTCTAAATCATAACAAAGCCATTGTTTCGTCAATGGCTGCAGAGACCTGAAACTGCCTTGGAATTACATAGACTGCACCCCCGATGTCGTTGTTTTCTGCCTTCCACCTCATCTGATGTAGGAGAAAAATGGTTGGTATGGTGAGGGAAGGGTTTCCATAGCAACCGCATCCTCTGCTCCCAGAGACCCCGTAGAATATCGCTTTCAAGTCCACATGCCAACTGTCTCTTCCCTCCTCTTTTCCCTCTTTCGTACGCCACCCCCTCCCCAGTCGCGTGAGTTGGGGCTCATACGGGTACACACCCATATTTACTCCAGTTAAGCGAAGACTGGAGTTTGCACGCTCGGGTATAGTTAGGAAATAATGGACTCCTTGGAAGAACTAGAACTGAAGAGCTTGTCAAATAAGGGATGGATAAATATCTTTAATATAATGTAATGACGAGGCCCATAGTTTTCATTCGGTACTTGCCTTAAAACAAACTTTTCAGGCTAGCTTTTCGGACGAATTCTAAGGATTGTTCTCCTCTCATATTGCTTTGTACAGTTACAGTTGTAATAAAAGCACACAAAAGCTTCGAAATGAGCATGGATTGCCAATCAGGATGCTTTTGTGCAATTAGCATTTTCAATGTTAAGCATGTGCCTGGGCTATTATCGATTGTAAGAGGAATGGCGTTAACGTCAGTTTTGTGTTCTGGAATTTAAAGAGGAAAATATTTCTTGATCCATCAATGAATATCATTTTAATTCTAATTAAAGTAAATAATCATAAGATTTTTCAGTTATATTCACCACAATTTGTTTTTCTTAGAAATGTTATCTCTACAATGGAAATAAAAATAAAATATAAACAATGGATAATTTCAATACCAGTCAATATATAAATAATGGAAATAATAACTATAAACAGAAGACAAGATTTCTCGATACACGTAACAAGAATTATAATGAATAAACGTAACACTTTTTTTTATATAAATTTAATCTGCACACAAAGCAAACAGCTACAAAGATGAATTTAAGTAAGAACCAAACATTTTTCGAAATATAATTATTCTAACTATGAAGCCGGCATTTTTACAAGATTAATATAAATCAATAAGAGATAAATGTTGTCTTTTTTTCAGAAAATAAAATGCAAAAACTTAACTCGTGAAAGAGTAAACTATGGTCTAATGAGTATCAACATAAACTCTTCTTGAATTTTATAAAGAAAAAGTACTAAAATGCGTTTACGTTGGCTTTTTTTATTAATAAATGAAGAATTTTTAAATGTGAACTTTAAAAATAATTTCCGAGTGATATTTATTGTATACAAAAATTGACTAAGATAATAAGTAATAAAAATAAAGTAAAGTTTAAAAGTAATAAAAATCGATTCCTTTGACGAAAATTCATCGCTTATAAGATAGAACTTTTTTGTTTTATTGTATTACGAAATCTAAAAATTAATATTTCTTAAATAAGTTATTTAAAAATAGCACTAACGTGAAATTAATTTTTAGTTAGATTAATATATCATTTAATAATTAAGATTTAAAAATATCAAAATATTCTGTTGTTATCAGTAACCACTTACTCTATGCAATTTCAAACCTGAATAACATTAACAAATCAGTGAGAAATTGGTTACAGAATTGCATTCTTACTAACATAGAAAAAAAAAACGTATAGTAATAATATTTAAAATTCTCTTGAAGCCATTGCGCAATTTTTCTTTAATAATCTGATAATTTAGAATAATTCTTAATTTAATAAAAAAGTTCTTGCTTTTTTAGAAACTTTAAACTCCCTGTATCAGATAATTTAATTTAAATTACTGTATTCAAATTATCCTTATTGTATTCAAATTATTCTTATTGTCTCAAACTTATTAATTATAAATATTATTGTAATTATTTATAGCTAATTTAATAATTACTCACATTTTTAAAAATATTTTTTATTTGCTTTGTCGTCTCGAAAGTATTTATTTTTTTCCACAACTGGAATTCTAATATTTGGATAAATCGGATTTTTATTGTACTTCCATTAGTTCTGGAATTAGCCAAGATTATAAAGAAAAAAAATATCGCTTAAAATGTAACATTTTCATCAATTTTTAAGAGTTAGATATTTTGATAAATTTAATTTTCTTATCCCGTTTGTGCAGAAATAAGTTAATAATTTTTAAAAAACTTAGACATTTAAAGTTTAATCTTTTGTAATATTGATTATGAATTATAATGACTACTTTATCTTATTTGTATTACTGTATTTACTTCGAATTTTGAAACTTGAGACGCAGGGATTAAAAAAGTGTAATTTTTAATAACTAATCCTTCATCAAAAAAAAAACAGTTGATAATCGTCTTAGTCTCCAGAAGTTTAATTTCTCAAAAAAATGTAATTAGAAGTTTAATGCTTTCCACATTTTATTTATTTTTTTTTTTGAAAATGCAACGTTATTTTTCTCAATTTTTAAACCATTTTCTGTAAGTGAAAATTTTTCAGGTTGTTCGTTTATTTACTCAAAGATTTTAGAATATTTACATTTAAAAATCTTCGTTTTTTTAAAATAACAATTTAATCGCTTTCAAAATTTTATTTTTTTAAAACTTTTTATTATTTTCTTTTTGTAAAAACGTCATTTTAATCATAGAGAACTCATTGAAATATGGTAAGAAAGCCAAATAGAAATGAAATCGAAACTGATATGTCAATATTCGAAAGCTTCAAACAACATTTAATAAAAATGTCGATAATTTATGCATTTTGAAATTTGTGTAGGAGAGCTAAAATTTAAATGTGTTCAAAATTACTTTTTATATTGAGAGCCTGACACTTCTTTTTTGTAATTTTTATCATTATCAAGCGATATTTCATTGTCAAATGTTAAAAAAAGGAAAGTAAGACATTTTGAAAATTTTTTCTCCCCTATTGTTTACTTGGTATATTCATTACTTTTTCTCTGATTTCTGTAATACTTTTAAACATATCTTTTTAATTATAATCGTCGTAATAATAATACGCAATAATCATCTATATAATTTCATGGCATAATAATGAAATTGGAGTTGTTGAAACAAAGTACATCTTTCTATTCAAGGGTCTGGTTCGTCATTTGTCAAAGCCCACAAATAAAATCGTAATCATTAAGCTCGTTATAAATTTAAAAATCCAGACATATCAGCTCATACGCGATAACAAGGACCAAAAAGCACACACATAAAATTCCGAAAGCAAGGTTTTGATCAAAATCTCGAAAATGAACGTTTGACTATTTTCTTATGTACACTTCATGCAGAAAAAAAGTAAAAATAACAGAATATAATTTATTTACAATACAGAAAATGACTAAGAGATTTTTTTTACCCAACTTAGGATTTTAACATAAGATTTTCGTTTCTAGATCTGATGCATCCGCTTAGAACTGAAGTAAAGGAACAACAAACATATAACAACAGAAAAAAATATATTGTCAAGAATGATAATATAGAAATTTCGGCAATGTCTTGAGTATAAAAATACTGAATGGATGATCATGGTAGTTTCATGCAAATTGAAGGTATACATCACAAATAAAAAAATTCTTATTTAATGTATTAAATAACTAGTTTATTTAATCAATTAATATCTATCGTTATTAATAGTATAGTTCAGGTAATGTTATTCTTATAGAACAGCATTACTTACATCATCCTTCGTCTCCGTATTGTACCGAAATCAGAAGCAATTTATTTTGAGACAAAAGAAAACAAGTCGGTAAAAAATAGGGTTTTGGGTTCATAATTCTTCTTTAAACCATATTATGTGAAAATACGTAGTCAAAATATTATGTTATGCTATACAGCAAATCTTGTATCATGTTTTATGAAACCGTTTCAGCTTAATATACTTCATAAAACTTATTAGATGCATAAAATTATCATTATTTTATTATTGTATTTCTGGAAAAATTAAATGGCAAGTAAATACACAAATTAAAAATGAACAGTTTGGAAAAAGAAGAAAGAAAGAAAATTATTAATTAAAAATTACAGAAATGTCTTTACATTATATAGTTATATGTTTAGAAAAGAATGTTCTTTGATTCTTAATTATTAAAGCAGAAAAATTCTAACTTGACCGAATAGTGCATGAGTTGTTTCCCCAATAATGAACAGAATAAAGCAAAGTTTTTAATATAATCCTTTTCAAAATGTTTATAATTTCATTGGATTATAAATCCTACTTTTTATTAATGATTTTTTTACTATCTTAAAGCGTGTAGATTTCCCATTCTGTTGATGTTTTGTTAGTTAACAAGAGTTAACAAAGAGAAAATTCCTGCGTTCTTCGATATAAATAATATGTTTTTCAAAGAAATTAAATATTAATCGTTAAAATTATTTTAGAATTATTTACTACTAAATATTTGCAAACGTTAAAATAAGTAGTCATAAAGTTTTTCCCCCTTCTTCAATACTTTTCTTTTTGAATCAGTTTACTTAATGTGTTGATGAGGCTATATTATTTCTAAGATGCTCTCGCAATGTTTAATAATATTCTTGAATGGTGAAATTATTTTTTTAATCTGATTATATTTCATTTCTGATGAATATTTAATAAAAGCCAAGGGTATAACGAGCCTAAAAACATTTTTATAAAGCTAAAAAGAAATCAGAAATTAATGTTTTTTTTTTTCAAAATATAAATCAGCAAATAAATATTAAAATGTCTTGCCTGCCCAAGAATATTTTCGAAGACACTTACTTAGGCTCTGGAAATTTAATATTTTATTTTTTGTAATAACATGTAAATACAATATTTCCATAATTTTTTTAAAAAAACTATCACCATAACAAAATTACAAGCTTATGTAGAATTTTAATCATAGTTCATACTTAATTATTAAAGATATTTTATTTAACGTCATTATAAAAAAGTAACTAAAGATATTTCTTTAAAGACAAAGAAAAAAATTTTTCTTTGATATTCTATTAATTTGTCAAACTAGATATTTTCCTTGTTAAACAACATTCTATATATTGATTTACTTCGCATTCGCGCTTATAAATTTTATTATATAATAAGTACATATAATACAAACAGCACATTAGCATTTCCGTTTTGTTTGTAGTGTACTTTACAGGAAACTTCAAGTAGTATAAAAATGGAAATTAAAAAAATAAAGCAAAATATTCTTAAGAGTTGAAATTTTAAGCTAGTCTTTCACACAGTGATTTCATCATTTTAGGATTTCAAATTTAAACTTTTTGATAACTTTCAGCTATCAGGCCATAAAACGAACTTTCTTTTAAAAATAAAAGAAAAAAATTTAATTTACTTATTTATAATATATATTCTTGCAAAAATTCTAATTTTGAAAATGTTATGAATTCTACTGAAAGAAAATTCGGAGTTTTTTTTTTAATTGTTTCTTTTTGGCTGCAAAGATTGTAGAGAATACAATTTTAACATCATTTATAAATGAAACTAAACATCATTCATAAATGAAACTAATTCACGCTATGCTATGTCATATTAACTATTTAAATTTACATATAATCTATCAAAAGAATAGTTCATAATTTTTTAACATTTTTCATGAAAAAAAAAACGGGTACGAAAATTGAAATATCTCAAGCACATCTCACTTGTACATGAACATGGATTTATTCTTTTCAATCAATTAGAAGTTATGATAAATAAAAACAAACAAATATTATCATATCTAGACAGGCACATATTACTTCTACAATTTCGTAATGTTAATTTCATTTTGGAACTTCTCATTTTTAATTAACACGAAAATAAAAAATACGAATAAACTTTTACTAAATCTTAAAATTACCGAAAATATTTTATAAATCTTTAAACTGATTTAACTGGCAGAAAATGTATCCATATTTGAGTGAAATCATTTAATTGCATAAAAATTCTTTTACATATATCGCTTATTGAAGAACGTCGAAAGAAAAAAAAAGATATTAATATTTTCTTTCAGTTTTTTGGATCATAACCTATTTAACATTGTTTAACAATAAATATTTAAGAACAAAAACTGTGCAAATCAATCTAGAGTCCTTTTCCTGAATGATGTGTAACAATAGCAATGAAGTAACAATGTATATTTTTTCTCGCAAGCATATGTCAACTCACGTTTCTCGTTTTCAACCTTTTGGCTCTATAAAAAATAATAATAATAAAACTGGTTTTTGTTAACTGATTTACGTGGAAGAAGTATTTGTCTCATTTGCAAAGCATTGATAATAAGTGTATCTTATCCACATGATAGACTCAACTGCGCATGCCATTTAACTTCAAATCTTTTTCCATTATGGTATAGTTTCAAATGTTTTTTTTTCTTTAGTAAGCTGTGTAATTGATTCAAAATTGAAACAGAGCATGTATTCTTATAAAACGTATAATGTTCACATTAATTTTCTAAATATGATTTTCTTGTAAACGTACCTTATTATCAATTTTAGCTTTGGTGATTTTAGATAATTAAGTAGCAAAATTACACAAGTATTATCCAGTAATTCTAAGTAAAACTACCAAGGTAGATCTAAACGCATTAATTAAATACATCACATAGAGACAGTTTTAAATTACTTTATATGAAAAATCTTATCTTAATTGTTCTGCATAGATAGATCTTCATATTCATGACATTTAATAAACGGAATTTGATAAAAAGTATACATGAATTATTCATTGATTTATCAAATAAAAAATTCAAAAACTTTCATGATAATGCTTTATAAATATGAAACATTCCCAAATAAACGCTAATAAAAAAACAATAATTTATATTACTTTATGTAAGAGATAAATTTGTTATTACAATGTAGATACAAAACTTAATTATCTAGAAATTAATTTTTCCTAGTTATATTTGGTTGTATAGACGTAGACAGTTAAAAAAAGCACTCTCCATTTACTCACTATCAAGCTAGCAGTACCATGGAATAATTAAAAAGCAAGAATCGAAGGAATTCTGTACCCTCAACTGTATGTGCTCTTGATCAGAGTTATTCAAGAACTGGTTGACCAATATGTATTTAAATAACTATTTTTACCCTAGATATGCAGACTGCCTGAAGATTTCTTGATTTGTTCCTCCTTGAGAGAAACATAATGTACATCATTTGTTTACCCTAGAAGATTAGTCATCTTAAACACACACACACACACACACACACACACACACACACA
>JAPMOR010101372.1:17002-57358 GCA_026543865.1 Argiope aurantia
CCTCACTTCGATTTCCATCTCCTTTATCATTTGAAAAGAGAAGGAGTGAGAGAGAGGGCACTGTAGAATACTCATCTACCTTTTGAATTCTTGAAGGAATATAAAACTCATCTTAGAAAGTACAATAACATTTAATTATGTGTAATCTTCTGATATATTAGTATCTATCTAGTATCGGTTTATGCAAACAGCTTTGAATTTTTATCAAAATATAAATTTTCTTAACTATTTTCGCAAATGAAATGCATGATTTTGTATTATAAAATTCCTTAACAATTATATACGATTGAATCAATTCATTTCGATTTCCATCTCCTTTATCATTTGAAAAAAGAAAGAGAAGGCACTGCAGCATACTCATCTACCTTTTGAATTCTAGAAGGAATATAAAACGCTTCCTTGAAAGTGCAACAACTTTTTCCAATTCAGTTTTTGACGCATTTCAAGTGCGGTAAGTGCTCATCGCGGTGACAGGCGCTGCTGCCTGCTATTTTGTTTTATAGAAAAGGTTTGCGACAGAGAAATAAAGTAATATTTAACGTAAAAATAAACGTTAAGACTTTCTCTCGCTCTTCTTCTTACGTTGGATAGGCAGGTAGGCCTATGATGCGATTTTTCGGGTCATTTTCTCCTCTTCACTCTTTTCTCCTACCCTTTTTTTTTTTTATTTCTCAAATCCCCACCTTTTTTTTGTCCCCCCATTTCCCCTCTATAACTTCCCTATCTTTTGTCGGCTTCTGTGTTTCCCTCTTTCTTTTTTTCTATTTTTTTCCTTTCTTTTTTCTTTTTTTGCTCTCTTTTGCACTAGAGATTCTGTTTCTGCTTCTTTAAATTCTCAGAAAAAGAAGGTCCTAGAAGGCAATAGCTCTAGAAGAATAGGGGGACAGTCAAATGCTGTATATCTGTGTATATGCACACGCGCCCATACCTGTGTATGACGCGTCGTCTATAATGGTACAGTAAGGAAGATGGAAGGAGGGGGGTTTAAATGTTTTATCTTCCTTCCCTTCCTGAAGTCGTTTCTAAAGTCGTATTTTTTGAACTATTAGAGGGTTTAAGAGGATAGATGAAGGGTCATTATAGAAGTTTAAAATATTTAATTCTTGTTTTTTCTTTAAAAAAGCATAAAAAAGTCAAAAAGTATGGTTTTTTGTATTTAATGGATGATTATTTGCAATCTTAACTTAAACATAAACTGCAAATGCTAAAAATTAGGTAACCATGATTAAACAATACTATTCTATTGAAAGTAAGCGGCATATTCCAAGGAAATATACATCGGAATGAAATTAATTCTCAGGTTCTTAATTTTAATACATCAGTTGTTCAAAGTTTCCTCTGGTACATGGAATTTCCAATCAATTAATGGCTAAATGTCATCACAATTCAAATTAATTTTGGTTAATTATTTAATTACATTAGAAAAGCTATTTTTTTAATTTTTAAATTTGTTTTGGTTAGCTAAATATGTTTATGTCTTACACATTCAATGATCATCAGAGAAAAATTTTTTAATGTTATTCGTACATTCTAAACGTACAATATATCTAGTCAGAAGAGTAATGAAAAAAAACACCACTTAAAAATACTTTTAAACAAGCTAAGTTTGAAAAATGCTGAATTGTCATTCTCATTATTGTGAACTATTATTCATCATTGTCAAGCAAGATGTGGTAAATTTTATTGAATTTTTTTGCATTTAAATGCAATTCAAATTCAATTCAAACACGATTGTTAATCTACCTGTTTTATTGAAATTATTATATCTAAAAATATAGAAATTTTTACGTTTCTTATAAGAAATTTATTTTGGTTGATGTTTGTTAATTAGGTATTATTTATTAAAGTTTTAATTATCAAATATAAAAAAATAAAGCTTTTTTTTCCATTTTTAGTCTGAGAAATATCATTTTTCTCTTAGTGTAATTATTTTTTACCCAATTTTCAGGCGTAGAGGTTTGTTGATGTTTTTCTTTTGTTCCGTTAGCTTTAAATTGGCCATTTTCCAAATTTTTCGTATTTATATAATTAGTATTCTGTGTTATTAAACTTGCTATTCAAAATAAAAGCTGCAGAGCTATCAGAGTATTATTATTTGGTGCAATAGAAGAGGTTGACAATTTGATCAGTTGTTCGCGTACTTAAAAAAGCTATAAATAAATAAGCAAAAAAGTGGACTAATAAAAAAAATGAACTTTTTTTTTATATTAATGTGTGGGATAAGGAAAGGAAATATATAATATGTTTTAAAATTATTTACATTATAGTGCTCTTACTATAAAAATTACTGTTCAATATCAACTGAAACATATGTGTTAGTGTAGAAATAATTTATAAAATTATATCTCAAATCTAGTTACTTAAAAGTAACTTTCTCTTGACTATACTCTCCTAGATAATGATAGATCATTATTAAATTTGGAAGATTTTTCAGTGTGACGATTGTAAAAATTTAGATGTTAAATTATCATCCTAAATGATTATTTTAGTGATGGGAGAGATTTTATCTGAATTTCCTTCATATTATAGGAAAACTGGAAGATCACTCACACAGAAAAATTTACAATGTATTTTTGAAGCAATTTATATTCTTCTTGCAAGCTTTGGAAACAAGCCTGAATTATATTACAGTAATCAAAATTATTTTTTCACATGAAATTGCTAAATATCGATAAGAAATTACATTCAGCAATTTCATATTTTCACATTAAAGATTGTGAATTGAAATTTTTTTATATTTTCATTTATGTAGACGTTTTTTTGCCTTTCAAAATTAAAAATAGGTCAGAATATTAAATTTTATCATTCGATTTCAAGAAACAATATCTTTATAATAATATACATCACTAAATTATTTCATAAAAATTTAGTACAATGGCTTTATATAAGGCTTTTTTAATCATTTTACAGAATTTTATTTCGTATCAATGTATCAATTATTTCATTAAAAAAGATAATAATTAATTGTTACTTGCTTATTTTGTTTTAATTTGATACATTTTTATCACACATAAAAAACATTTAAAGAGTTTTTTTTCTTCTTAATTATCCTATAACATATATTAATATGCTCCATAGTAATAAAATGTGGTTGAATTAAATTTGAAATTATGAATACAATTTAATAGTTTAATGCTGCGTAATTATAAGTAATTATTTATGTCGAAATCTCTTTTATGAGATTTCTTGCATTGTTTCCTTCAACAATTAGGACTTCTTTTATTTTGAAAAATAATCATGCTGCGAATGAAATTCATTGTATATTGCCATTGATTAAATGTGCAGATGAATTAACAAGTCCAATACGCTTCTAATCTATACAAAGAGAGTCAAATATCAAAACAATGAAACCGTTTATGTTTCAAAAAAGTTTTTCTTGACTATCATTTTTAATCGAAATCATTACAGCGTAATTAGTCTAAGGACTATTATGTAACAATAGGAGGGTGTAAATGAATAATTGTCTTCCCAGCAGTTAGTTTTTTTAAACCGAGGGATATCATGAAAAGATATAATGAATTTATCAATCTAATTTTGCTACCATGTTGAGTTTAATTTTAATTTTAATATTTTTACTTTAATTTAATTTTTAGAATCCTATTAAAATACATAGAATTTTTGATTTCATGAGATTACATCGTCGTTTTCTTTAACATCATAAAAGCTGAGGTAAACTGTAATAATTCTAATTTGGAAATAAGATCGACAGAGTAAAATATCGGCTTCCTTATTCTCAAAAATTCAACAAATATTTGGAATACAAATTAGCCAGTACATTTCTCTATTACCTAACCTTCACATTACATTAGGAAGGCAGATTTTACCTTAAATAACCTTACGATTTTATTTTTAGATTATATTTGAAATGCAGGTAGATATATAAATACAGCTAATTTATTTCATAATTTAACTTTTAGATTATGGCTGACCAAAATTCATAATAGCATTTTGAGACGGGAATTTTGTTGGAAAAACATTAAACTTTTTTTTTGTATTTAAAATTTAGAAAATATACATTGTTTCTTTCGGCCGTTAGATTGCCTCAAAGACAATAATTTATCATTGCTCATCTGATGATACAATAGAATATAGAAGTGATACTATCTGTAAGTTGATAAGAAATTCAGCAGATCTTTTTGCACGAAACGAGCAAAATTGTAATGATTTAGTGGTCTAAGATCTGTAATTTAACATGTAGAGAAGGTTATATTTGTCTCTTGTGTTGTTTGATTATCTTTCAATACAAAAAGCTAAAGAAAAATTCGAGAACTATAGATTTATTAATGGTTGCTAAATTCATATTGCTACATGTGACAATGCGAAACAGTGATTAGTATGATTACAATGCTCAAACACTCTTACATGTTTGTTTGTTTGTTTTTTGTTCCGTTTTTGGAAATGAACAGTGTTGAGCGAATAATAAATAAATGCAAGAGGTCTAACGAAAAGAAACTGGTCCAATCTATCATTTTGGTTGCAGTATTCAGCCTTCTAAAATTTTACTTACTTACTATTCAGCATTCTAAAATTTTGGCAACAATGGTTAAAACATTGTGACTCCCCCTTTTTCTAGGCTACTTCGAAAAGAGGAATACGGTTTCAGCTCCATATTCAACATCCTATTCGATTCTTTGTATACTTGAGATAAACTAAAAGAAGTTTTGCATTTCACCCCAGAACGTAAATTCGATCTTTGCGTCGAAATTTACCTTCAGTGCACAAAAAAAGAGAAAGAAAAGAAGAAGAAGAAAAAAAAGCATACACACACACAAAAAGTTCAAAACTGGAATAGAAGGGGTGCTTTAACAAAAAAAAAAAAAAAAAAAAATCTTAGATGTGTCTAAGGTTCTCAGAAGGTGGTAATGCAATAAAAATGCCCGCAGAGAAATCCCCCCCCCTCTGAACTTTTCGACTTACGACACTGTTATGAACCGTCTAGTGCCTCGTATGCACAATAGCGTAATGTGAGTGTTAAACGTTTCAAGATCATATCGAGTAGTGGCCCTCCCACCCCCTTTTGCCTATGTTCTATTTTCTCTTTTACATGCTGTTATTATTATTATTCTCCGCTTTAGCCAGGCCACGCCCCTGTCCTCCCTTCCCCCTCCACTCTCCTATCTGTGTCGGTTCTCTCTTACCATTGGACCAACAAAGCAACGTGAAAGTCAACGCAGATATTGGGAAGAAAAACTTTCCTCTCTTTTTCTTTTTCTTCTTTTTTTTCTTTTCTCTCTCTCTCTCTCTATTCCTCCTACAACCTTAAAAAAAATCCACAGTGTTCCCTACGGTAAAAGCTTTCTATACTCCTTTTTCGTACTTAGACTCTTTTTAAGGTGGCCTCTCTATTTCTGACTATTTTCCTGTACGTTTTTCTCCTTCTTTTCTTTCTTTTTTTTTATCCCTTCTTCTTCCTTATGGGTCTCTTGCTCTTCATCGTTCTTTCCTTGCTTCTCATTTTCTTTTCTTTTTTCTTCTTGTCATGTCTTCTAACTCTCTTTCTTTCTTCTTTTCCCTCTTCATCATTTACCATCCTGTTCTCGTACGACCAACTCCTTAGGACAGTATTTTCTCCCCTTTTATTTATTTTTTAGCTATCTTCAACTACTCTCTCGCACTATGATTATTATTATTTTTTTTTCGCTCTTCTTACCCCTTTCGAACTAAACTTCGGACTTTTTCTTTTCCTTCTTTTTTCTCCCCCTAAGTCTCAAAAAATGCTTTTCGGCCGGTGCAACAGTGACTTTCTTTTCCCTATTGTTAAACTTTTCCATAAGCCCACTTCACCTTTTGTGACCCTTGCTTTAAGCGTTAAATTCTTTCGGTTGTTAAAATTTCTAAAAATAACGCGCTGGGATGTTTCATAGGAGGACAGGCATCAAGATCATTCCCAATGAACAAATTGTTTTCATGAATGGACGGATCAACATCATCTTTTCCAAAACAAAAGCAATTATTAACCACATGACAAAGCAATCATTAGCACCTTGATATAAGAAATTATTTCATTTCCCAATTAGCTGACCAATCCTTTTTGAAACACTTCAAAACTTTTAGATTTATATAAGATATGCAAAATTGGGAATTTAAGTTATATAAAGTGTCAAATGATTTTGCCGTTAAAAATTGATCGACATTTTGATTTAAATACTGATTCAAGATTCAGAAATTCTTTCTTTCGATACAAGAAAAGAAATTATCTTTAAGTCTTTTATAAAGAAAAAATAGATGGGTTATTTCTAAGTAATTTATAGCTTTAATACCCCCGATTTTGTAAGAGCGTTTGACTTGCAATGACATGCTTATATTTGTATAGAGTATTTGACCTGCGCTTGCCTACTTATTTTTACAGCAATATCTAATTAGTAAACGTTGGCCAATATCATATGGAAGAATATGCTTGTGACTTTATTTATTTATTTATTTGTTTTAAGTAATTTTTTACATTAAAAATTCTGTTAAAATTTTAAGTGCAACCTTCAAATTTATTGCTATACTACAATTTTAGAAAACAGTTTGTTTAATCTCATCAAAGTACTTTTTTAAATTTTATTTCATGTTTTGTGCCTTCAAAGCGGACTTAATGATAAATCAGAAAATAAAATTATTCTAGTTTTAAATAATTTTAGCTTTCCACCCCGCAAAAATAACGGATATGAAATCTTCAAAGATTTTTCAATCGTTTTACATTGTTATTATTGAAAAATAAGATGCCTCGTTTATAAATTGGTTATCCTAATCTGTATCAGTATATTTATAATTTTATTAAACCTTTCTATCAATTCATTTACATATTGCACTTTATATTCTAATAGTTCTTATTTTTGAATAAATTCCTCTAAATCTGTCATTTTTTATTATTTTTTGAAAGCCTTTGTTAGCTTATATTTATAAATCAAACATCTAGTTTTCAAATTCAGACAAAAGATTTTGTTACTGCCAGAAAAAAATGGCATTGCGTCAATTCAAACTGCACACATTAAATCTTCAAATCGTTATTTTCAGTTTCATATTCATCGAATTTTTGTTTTTGAGCATAAATCAAGGATAATACTTGGTTTTGTAGCATTCACACTACTTATAAAAACATATACACTTCTTTGGGATCATGTATATAATTTATGAATGTAGTTTGAATTAAATATGAAAAAGTGCTTTATCTTCTACAAGCTCTTTTACAAAAATAAAAATTACTTTATTTTAAAATAAATAAAATTACTTCAATTGTTTAATTTTTTTTCTTGCATGATTTTTTTGTAAATCGAAATATGTTTTAGCTTCATTGACTTATGATGATTTATATATCTTATTCTTGCCAGATAAACATGTTATGAAATCGCTCCTTTACTTTAAAAGTATGTGAAGAATATTGTTATTACAGTTCTTCGTAAAAAAAATTCTTACTCACAATTCAATTATTTCACATAGTTTAACAACTTCTTATTTTTTAAAAAATGCCATTTTTTTTTCTATTTCTTATTTTCTTAAAAGCGTCTGTTTGATATATCAAAAACTCTAGAAGTACAGAGAAAAAATATGAAAAGATACTGAATTTGCAAATGAAAACTGGAACCAATAACAGAATGACATTACGTGATGCGCTTTAACTCCTCCTTAACTAAAAGAAAATCTCCTATTTATTAAAATAATTGCATGTATTTTATATGTAAAGGGGTATTTCAGGCATAGATTTTACCTCTTTTACATAAACACATGAAATGACTTAAACTTTCTTAATTGGACAATAAATTTATTTTATCTTTATTATTGAGTATTTAAGGATCTGAACAATGTATCGAAATTAAAACAATGAAATAAAAAGTAAAATTAATCTTATTCAATATCATGGAACAATATATGTTTAGTTTAGTTATATTAAAGTCCCGTTTGAAGCAACACTAGGGCTATTTTGGGACGGACCTCGTAATTTTGAACCGCGGTCAGATGACGAGGACGACACCTGAGCTGGCACCCCCCTCTCCCCACCACACCAGCGGGAGGATGTTTGGTCTCATGGATTTAACGTGCAACAGACCCCCTTACACGACGGTTCTTGGGGGGAATCTGGTCTCGAACCTGAAACCTTCCGGTTCCGAAGCCGAGACCTTACCAGCAGGCCATCGCGGCCCTATGGAATAATATATAAAGTATAGTGTAGTTAATATTAAGTACAATAGGGTAAACGGTTTAAAAATTTTGTAGTTTAAAAACAAAAATAAGAAATTGAAGAGAGAACATAAGAGGAAAGAAAGAAAGAATTTAGAAAACTGTCTGCGTTTTAAAAAACATAACTAGCATTATTGCAGCTAAGTTACATTATTTTGTTTATTTTAACGAGATATTTTCTAATTGTTCTTGTATTTTTTTCAAAACGTATCAAGTTCAAAGAATATGATTTGATGAAAATGATTTGCAATTCTTCGTCTCATAATTAAAAAAATAAAATTCATAATTTACAAGAATTAAATTACGAATTTCATTATTCTATTCTGATATGAAAATTCTTAATTTTTATCACATTTAAAAAATGAAAACGCTTTAGAATAAAAACTCATAAGGCGGTGTTAATTTTAATTTAGTATTTTCCAAAGTTCTAATTTTTAATAATTTTTTCATATCATATATTTGTCAATACTTAATTTTATATTCAAAAACGTTTCTAGTAATTTTTGTGAACACAATTTTCATTTCATTAATAAGATTTACTTGATCCTGCAAGTTTAGTGAAAACTGACAACGTAATTTAAGACCAAGGAAATTGCTTTATCAACCACCATTTTCTATCAACTACCATTTCTTCTTTCAATAATAGATTATGAAGATTTATAGATTAAAAAATAATTGCATTTCAAACTAGAAATTGGTATTCCTTTTATACTCAAGCATTATCAATGATATATTTAAAAACTCATTAATCATCTGAAATTTGAAGTAGTATTTTCGAATTATCAGTATTAATTAAAAAGTGCAAATTATTGCTCCCCTAATTAAATCTGTGACTATCTGAAATGTTTTTACATAAAAGCTTAGAAAATCTGATGCTATAATTTTATAATATATTCTGACTTCTTCACAATCGCTTTGAAATTTGATTGAAGCTTGAAATAGGAGCAAGATGACCAGGGACCCTCATGATTTAATATAATTAAATTATGAGGGTTAGATTTAATCCATTTGAATCCAAAAAAGCTATTAACTGTATATTAGAAGCAGATAGACTTTAAGTTCTGATTTTTTTTAAAAAAACTGAAGCAAGATGATAATCCAAAACTTCCTAACCTTCGCGGGGAATTTCAGTGAATGATTGTGATTCAGTTGCGTCAGGGGTAATGAAGAAATACTCCAAAAATTAACTTTTTTGGGGATGAATATACTTTTAGAACATATTTAATTTTGACATTTCCACCTTACAGAGTAGACAACTCCTCTTACCATACCTGCATTGCTTTTTAAACTGTCCTTCGCCTTACAATATACAGCCTGAAAAGATGCTTATATAGTGTATGTATGCTAATATTCAGCAGATATATATATCAGCTAAGATTATCGTATAGATTAAGTCGTACTATTTCGATTGAATAACTGTGGTTATAGATGTCAAGTAAAGTTTTTAACTCAAAGCATTGACTCAAAATCTTGAACAAAGAATGCTAAGAATTTATAGCAAAATGTACAAGACACAACATGAATTTACTAATTTATGCAAGTTAAATTTAATGTATTTTAATGTAAATGTAAATGTTAATTTCCTAACATTTATTATATCATGAAACTTAAGATGTTTAAACTAGCTTAAATGATGAAGCGTTTTCGATGTTCAAAAGTTATAGTTATCATATAGACAAAATCATTCGATTCCAATTAAATAACTATGAATACATATGTCAAGTGAAGTGATTAACTTGGAGAAGTGATGCGAAAACCTAAGGAAATAATGCTTCGAATCTTATAATGAAAAGTATGAGAACAATGTATGCAACTTATTTCACAATGTAAATGAAGAATTTCTTAACATTTTATTATATTATAGAACTTAATATATTTAATATGGTTTAAATAATGAAACATTTTCTATTTTCAAAATTGCGATGAGCTGAACATTCTAAATAACATCAGTAAAGTTTTAAAAAAAATCCTTTCCATATAAGGTAAGGATATCGCGCACCGAAATGATTCTGAAACAAACATATCACGCATCTGGTGATGTTTCTGTTATAATAAGTCTCTCTTTTCTCTCAGTCGCATAAGTAATGTTCTTGAGCAGTAAAAAAGGAGAACATTTTTAGCGTTTTCAGTATTTTGGATGTTTTAAAAACACAAAATGCCGTTAAAAATCACTTGTATAATTTTAAAAAAAATGCTATTATATTTCGAAATAGTAATATTAAATCATAATTTTTCTCTTGTTTTGTCGAAACTTTTTTTCATAATTCAAAATCAGTAATTTATAAACACGTAGCTTAATTATTTCAATATACTGCAAAATTAAAAAATATGACTTTAGTAAGTATGAAGAATAATATCAAAATAATATTAATTTAGTTTTCTTAATAGCATATGCTATATATTAATCAAACCTTACGTCTGATAGGCAAGTCCATTTTAACAACGATTTTATGTAAAGGAAACCACTTTCATCGTGAATTTATTTAGAATATCATGGTGAAAAATAGATATACAATAACTGCCACTTAATGTTATCACTTTGGAATCTAAATATTTTGGTAACGTTAACCAATTGATAACAATAACCGAAATGAAAGTAACCAATTATATTTATATCAGATCAAAAGAAACAAGAAAGACGTTTACCATGGGACTATCTATAATTTATTTTAAAACTAGCAATCAAAAGCTGCATCTCATTGCTATTGCTGTTTAAAATTGTTGCTCGTTGACAATTATTCCCTAACAGCTCACTTATATATATATTTTCTGTGTATATTGCGTTTTCTAAGTATAGAATTGAGCTGTTACTAATCGCCGATGTGCAACAATGAACGAATTTTTTTTATTTTTGGCTTTTTAAATAAATTACAGAAAATGTTGATGTAAGCGGATTTTTTTTCAAATATATCAGCTGCCATTTAATGTTACTTTGGGACCCAAGAATTTTGATAACATTAAGTAATTGATGACAATAATTAAAATGGAAAAAATCAACTATATTTTTATCAGATCAATAAGAAAAAACATTTACTCGGGACTATCTGTAGTTTATTTTAAAACCATCAATACAATAACAAATTATATTAATTGTTGTTCATCAACAATTATTCTTTAACAGCTCATTTATATATAGTCTCTCTGTGAGTATTGTTTTTTCTAAGTACATAATTGAGTTTTTAAGGAATAATTATCAATGAGCAACAACTAATAATTTTTTATTGTTAATTTTGAAATAAATTATAGATAGTCTCCTGATGTAAGGGCATTCTTTACAAATACAGTAGCTGTCGTTTGTCGTCCACTTTGATACCTAAGACTCTTACCCCCCGGGGGGGCACCTCGAAATGAGGATGAGATGCTTCCGGTATGGTGGTTGGATCTCGCCACCCTGGAGGGAACACTAATAGGGGGGAGATCTAACTCCTCCCATCGATGACGGGACGTACTTTCTACAGGAAGGGTTGTACCGTGGCCGGTGATGGCCCTTAGGACTCAACCACAGTTCCCACCAATTGCTTTAGCGGCGGTCCGGTCATTCAGTTCTATGGTTTAAATCCGTGTGCCTTCGGGTGGGTTAGAGAGTTACATGTTTGACTTACCTAAGACTCTTGATAACATTAACCAATTGACAATAGTAACCCAAATGGAAAAAAAAAGCAACGAGATTTTATATCAGATCAAGTGAAAGAAGAAAAAAACCCATTTTCCTCATGATTATAATTAATTTCAATTAATACAATAAAATTTATTAATTGTTGCTTATCGAAAATTATTCCTTAATTGCTCATTTATAAATAGTTTTTATGGATATAGTCTTTTTTAAGTATATAAGTGAGGCGTTAAAAGTAATTGTCGATGAGCAACAATTAATGTAGTTTTTTATTGTTAGTTTATTGTTAGTTCCCTACAGGAATCATCAACGTTTATTGCTTGACCATGGCTCACAAAAGAACTCAGGATTTTCCAAAATTTTAAAAAGGGAGATTCTGAAAATATCAATTAACCTGCAGCATTACGTTGGCACATTTTAGGTAAATTCTCATACTAACCAAGAATTTCAATTTTGTCTTTTACACCCAATAATTTATAATTCCCTGTCTTTTATAATTCCGTAGCGGGGGATAACGTATGTTTGTTGCACAGATTTCTACCAGACTTGGCAGCGTAGCCGTTCTTTTAAATCCATACAGATCGTTCTGGTCCAGACAAAAGAATGTGAACTCCAATCTATGGAAAAGAATTACTTCCAGTAGATATTTTCTTATAAGTAAAGTTGGAAAACCTACGAATTTCAATCGCTAGTTGAAAATGACGGATCGGTCAATTCTCTATTTCAAAGCTGATAGCATTACACGGTGTGGAAATCACACTAAATAAAATTTTTGCGTACCTTTGAATATTTATATTTGAAATTTTTATTTGTACAATATTTTGGTTCGGGACAGATAATTTTATAAAATGAATGATAGTTTAATATAAAATGAATGATAACATTAATATTTATCGTATTAAACGGTATTCATGATATTTCTAATAATCTCAAACTTTATATCGTTTTGATGTAGGTTTCATTTTGCGTATTTTCATTTCGCTTTAAAGTTTGTAAATGATATTTTTAATTTATTTTCTATTTTTTTTCAAATAGTTTATTTTAGCGTGACAGGTTTCTTAAAAATTTTTGAATTCTATTTGAAACATATACATTTATTTTTTCCTTTCTAGAATCTCATCCTTATATACCTTTTAAATTATTACTTCAATATAATTTCAAAAACTTAATTTCGAAAGAAATTATTATTTAAAAAAAATTCTAACTAATTATTAGTAATGGCATTCGTTATAATCTCAAAAATAATATTCTATGAGAATCAGTACTTCTCAAAATACAAAATACTAAATAAATACAAAATACAAAAAACTAAAGCCTCCGTGATAAATTTGATTGTTAGTGTTTGACAGCATCAGATGACTTTAAAATATTTTGGGCAATGCTTTCAAATATACCTAATTATCATTCCATCTCTAACAGTTCATTTCATGATATAAAAAATAAACTTAGATACCAAGATATGTTTTCTTTTAAGGAACATAAATAGATTCTTCAACGAATTCTTTGAATATATCAAAACGGAATAAGCGAAGTGATCATTATTACCTAATTTTGGTAGTAATTCAAGGTCATCACGTACTTTGTAATGTTTTGGAGGAGAATACTTTCAATAGGTCGTAAATCTTCATTGCATATATTAATAGCAGTATTTCATAAAATATTACTATTTTATGAAATATGCATTCTTTTATGCATTTTTATTAAATATACATTATTTTATTGAATATTTTGAATTTGGGCTATATTATTGTAAAATAATGCAATACCTAACATTTTTCTATGTAAAATTATGTATACATTTATGAAACCTTTTGGATCTGAACAGTATTATTGATTTATTAAAATGTGATAACTAAATTTTTTATAAGATATTTCATTCAGTCATGGGGGAAGCGAAGTAACTCGTTTAAGTAACAATGATGCCTAAATATTTTATTGTAAGATCTTTGTTATTTTCTATTTCATTCTTTATTGGTTTATTTAAAGGCAATAAAACATATTAATTTAAAAAAGAATTTCAATAAAAGAAATCAAGCATAAAAGCAATTTAAGGCAACAGGCCGTAAAATTCAACCAAAAGCTCCTCTCAAACCCCCATCGATACAGAAACAGTGCTTTTGAACAAACGCCGGGACTCATATCGGATTCAAGTAAACAGAAGACTAAACAACAAAAGCTGAAAAAAAAATCATTTAAATCCCGCGTCTTAATGTACAATTTTCGAACCACCTCTAGTTCTTCATCCGGAAACTTAAACCATGCTCTTTTAAACGATTCAAACGCGAGCGAAAAAGAAGAAGAACGAGCAAAAAATAAATAAAAAGAAGTGTTAATAAAAGAACGAAAAATAATAAAGAAAATAATAAAAAGGCAAAGAAAAAAAAAAGGAATTTCCTTTAACACCAGCAGCAGCATGCGTAATGAGTTGCTGGAGTCTTCATTTTCTTCCAGTCTTCCAATCAGGGTTAACATCGACCAGCACGAGCTCCGGCTCCCGTTCCCGAATTTCCGGGTTTCCCAAATTCCTGATCCCGAAAAAAACGAGGTAAGCCTTTCTACCTAGCTTCGATCTAAGCAGAATAGCCATTGGCGACGGAATTATACGTCCCTTCGACTGGCCTCTAGTGGTCAGCAGTTAAATTCGAATGCGTATTGCGAAAGGGGTCGATTTTTCCAAAGTCCTCCCTCCATCGCACATGCGCAAAAAAATTCTAGTAATTATTTTCGTTTAAATACAAACTCTGGCCTTTCTAATCGATACTAAGGAGGAATTCTCGGCTGCCATCTTGCTAGGTGGGCCTATCGTTAATGCAGAACACTAAGAAGTAGGCTTAGCTCATCTTAAAAGGGAGAATTGTTAGGGTAAACAAATCAAGGCGGAAAACTCTCTGCTCCTACATAAGGGATTTGCTGACAGAGTTTACCGGATGTTGTGAACACATAATAAACTTTAGCTCAGCTTACAGATTAAATATGTATTTTTTTGAATGATTAATTAATTTAGCTTGCGAGTACAGCACCAAATAAGAGTTAGTTAACGAATATTTGTTTTTTTTTTTTTGCATTAATTTTTTCACAAAATTATTTTTTATCGTTTGTTGCTACGACATAGGTTTTCTCAGTTCACAAATTAAATATGTATTTTTTGATAGCTTAATTATTATAATGTATGTGTATGTCTCGAAGATAAGTGTTAGTTAGCGTACATTCTTTTAAATAAATCTCTTCGCAAATTTTTCTTTTATAATAAAGAATCAAAATTTGTGAAATGAATAATATACGTTTATTAAATTTTTAACGCTTTTATTAGTTTCTAGCCTACGAATTTGGCATTAATAGAAAATTAATTAACTTGTTCTTATATATTATCAGATTTTTTAACATCAGGAATTAAAATTTAATGAAATTAACAATGCCTTTGTTAATTTTTAATTAATTTAATATTAAGCGAAATATATCATATGTTTTTCTTAGAAAATCTTCACTTCCTATTTGAAAGGAATTTAAGTTAAATGAAATTTAAAATATTGTAAAATAATAAAAATGAAAAGTGATGTTCGCCTGCAAATCCTGTTTGTACCACAAAAATTAAAATAAATTTTTAAAAATTATTTTCCTTCTTTCAATTGATTGATTACTTTAATCATAACGCAATTATATTTTTCGGTTATGGATTATTATTTGTGAAAATAGTATTTGTGTATATTATGAACAAATTCAATTTCCAAAACAACATATGATTTTAATAGATACAATAAAAAAATTTTGTGTCCACAGGATTTCACTTAATTCCATTTTCCTAATTAAATCAGCTTTGAATTTCAATTAATTTTTTGTAAAGAATCAAAAGAATAAAATCAATTTCAAAAACTCTTTATTTAATTAATTTAATTAGTTTCATAGATATTTTTCTGTCTTTAAATAATCTAGAAAATTCTTCTGCTTTAAACACAAAGCATCATTTTAAAATTTTAAATTATTGATAGTTAAAAAATTCTTGTGCCATTTAAAAAGCTTTTTTATTATTCTCTTGCTATTCATGATTCCTGAGCTTTATATAATATATATAATATTGATGTTTTTATAGTCTGTAAGCATAATAACTATTGAATAGTATAAAAAAAGGCTATTTAAACTTAAAAATTGCTAACAAAAGTTTTACAATTATTTTTTTTTTCAATTTCTTGCTTTTTACAAAAGCGTTTTTTCTGACTAATGGCAATTCAAAACAAAACAAGAATCATTTTTTTTTAAGTTAAAGGTTTTGTTTTTTATTTGTTTCGATCATTAAAGTTGGGTAATTGATCTTTAGACCTGTATAAGAATTATTATTATTATTATTATTATTATTATTATTATATAAACTTCTAACTTCTTTCCTGTAGTGTATAAGAATTTTTTTCTGAACATTATTTCCAAATAAACTTTTTACTATAAATTTTGATTCAAATAATTTAATGACAATAATTTTGAATCAATTTATTTATTTTGATTTAATTGTACAAGCAATTTTAATTTAGTTTGATATTTGTTGATCTCTTTTAATTGTTTAGAATTATAAATTATATGCAGACAATTAAATCAGAATATTAATTAACATCCAGTTTTTTCCCCTCATATAATTTCTATATCATTTCAAAGGAATATATCAAAAAAAAGGTTTTTTTAGGGAAATTTGGAAACTTTCATTAACTACTAGCTTTAAGTAAGAGCTATGAAATTTGTTAGATACTATGAAATTTCTAAGATTGTTATTATGTATTTCAAGGGATTTGGAATTAAAATAATCAATTAATAGCAATAATATGTGATTGTTCATGCCTAAATTAATGTATTCACATAAATGAATACATAAAATTCACATTAATGTATTCACATAAAGTAGAGACTGTAATGCTTTATTATCCATTTGCTTATTATTCTTTTTATTCTATAATCTCTTACAAAATTTATTTCAATATATTTGACTTCTACACAATGTCATTTTTAACTGTCCAAATTTGATCAAATGATTTAATTCTTTTTATTTTTAATGGTTTAAATTTCTTCGAAATTACAATTTATTATCATATGAAACAATCTTTATAACAAAACTTTAAAAATACTGAAATATTTCTGTAGACATATAAAATCGTTCCGTGTATATTTAAATATGCAATGATGGATTTCAAATTTCTATGCTGATTTATTTAATCCATAGTAATTCTGTTCCATCCGTTGGTTTACAGTTGAATAAAATTCCATAAATCAATCATTGAAAATTTAATTCGAAAATTCCAAATAGATTAAAATATATTTCAACTAATTTGCAATTTATTTACTCAAACATTTGTACAAATATGATACTGTCATATTGAGATATAATGCATATAATTTTTGTGAAAATTTCATTTTATATCTCCTCTATTATATCATTGTTGAAATCACTAATGGTAAAATGTTAATATAATTTTAAAAATTTCAATAAAAACATAATGTAGAAAGTTTCTTACATAAACAGTTATACAAATGCATTTGATTTTTAATTCAAAACTTATTTTCAAAATATTTCATTCTTATTTTTCTTAATTTTTATTAATTCCTTATTTTAAAACCTATGTTAATGTTTGTTAGTGTTATTTCATATGGAAACAACACCACATTTAATGGTGACAATTAATTTAAATGCTTTTTGAATTTAATATTATCTTCTAATAGAAGGTAAAAGAACTACTGAAATTGATTTAAAACCTTCAAAAATTCCCTTTTGTATCAGCTTTAATGCAAGAATTGATAAAATTATTTGGGGAAATGACATCGCTAGAAACACGCTTTTGAAAGTGAATCATTTTAACTTGATACTCACAATTAAAGTTAAATAATCCTGAATAGAACCTAATTTCGCTGCTACTTTTTAAATACAACTTTTCTTCTCATAATCTATAATCAAATTATCCTTTCCCAATATAAAAGTTAAAGCATGTATTCTGATGATAAATAAACATGCTAATGGAGAATGTGTAACATAAATTATAAAAATAACATTAAAACTAAATTAATTTCAGACATTTTATTTTTCAAAACTAATTTGAACATTTAATTTTAAAGAAATGGTTCATGTCTTGAATACATTTAAAAACATACCATCATTTAAATGTAAATAGATTCATAGGAGCTTTCATGTAATAAACAAGTTCATGTAATAAACAATAAAACAAGACTATTCAAATCGGCTTAATATTTCTTCCAGTCAAAATTATTTGACATGATATTGGATTTAATTTCTAATCAGAATGTACATTCTTTTACTCAGAAACTTTTACATATTTTCGGTTCTTTTTTATTTAAATTATGCACATTTTTAAAATAAATTCACTGATTAGAATTCATTTATTCTTAATTAACCTAGCTTTCAGGTAACTGACGTTATAGATTTTCTGAATTTCAATACCAGCACCTGTCTATATGTAAATATGTCTATATGTGTCTATATATCTATATATAAATGCCTATATATAAATTTTTAAGTAAATAATTTGAGCAGATTTATTATACATATTTTTCACATAATTAATAATGAATAAGTAATAAATTTAAAATATTTGTATTTTAATTGATTTGTATAGAAAATCACAGAAGAGAATTTAAAGAAATTTTTTACTAAGCATAAAACACGAGTAATCTCAGAGCAAAAATATTAAAAAATCAATAAAATTAATTGAGTACTGCTTTTAAAATTATTTTTTAAAATCATTTGATAAATATAACTTTTCTTTGAATTTTCAAATTTCCCTTGCTCAGAACTGGCTTGTATTAAGCCATTTATTAAGTAAATCTTTCAGAAAATACATACCAATGTATATCAAGGATTTAATTTACTAAATTACAAGGATACAAGGATTTAATTTTTTTAAATCAATCTGTTAATGGTTTTGTTATTTGCTATTAATTTTTCTTTGCACCTTACTAAATTTCAGTAATGTTAATTGCAATAGAATACTTGAAATATATTTTCTTGTCACATTTGAATGGATGTAAAATATTCCTAGATATTGAGACAAACCTTTTACGCTAATCAGCACAATTTAATAAATTAGAGCTAATTAATAGTGATTTGGCTCAAATGGATGAGTTTGCAAAGTGTTTGAAGCTCATTTTCCCATCATATTTGAAAAATGCAAAATAATCTCAGATATTTGAAATATTTACAGAAATCAGCAGAATTTAATAAATTATTGTTGCAATTTGCTGCAAGAAGGAGCAAGGCATATATAATTGATACATTTTTGGCTCAATTCAATTAGTATATTCATTTCCTTTGAAACGAGCTAGTAGCCGAAAGTATCAAACCAGAAAAAGTAATAATTCGTCCTTTAATTTTTAATTCGTCATTGAGCTATTAAGAAATTAAACCTTTTACTACAACTAATTTGCATTTTTGTTTGCCAAAGAATCTTCCAATCTCCATGATAACCTTTTTTTTAATCCGAGATACCTTTTCTGTTCCAATTCTTTCCACGGTAATTTGAAATAAATGAAATAAAAGCACTTAAGCCGATGAGCATACTGAGTCAAGCTTTTAAGCAGATAAAACTTTCCCTTTAACGAACTCTTGGTTGTAGGAAAGGGAATAAAAAAAAGGGAGTTCCATAGCTCTTGAGAAGAAGTATACACCAACTGGGACATGAACCTCAGTTTACCTTAAGCAAATGCCATTCAAAAATGGCTTTTAACCAAATAAACAATCGCAAAGAGCTACTGTGCATTTGACGTTGCCATCCCGCATGTTTACCCGCTAAAATATCGAGTGTATAATTCGTCCATCTCGATTTTATACGATAGCTATCCGCCTCGTTAGATGCATGTTTTATGAATAACTTTTCTTAGACTTCTTGTGCATCGGATATCTATTGACGGTTGTTTGATCTCCTTAGAATTTTTAGTGGGCAATCAATGAAGAAGAGGTTTTGGTCTCATGCGACTGATAATGTTTTATTGCAGAGGAACTGGAGGGATGTACGATTTTTGAGAAATAAAATATAGAATAAAAACGAGATTTTTCCTAAAGGATGGATTTGAGATTTGTTTTCTGTTATAGTTTTGGGATCATCTATTTGGTTGCTCTGAATAGAAGGCTTTTGCATAATGGATTCTCTGAAACAAGTTTTTTTTTTAAATCTTTTCTTTACCTTTTCAAAAAATTCTAGAATAAAAGTTTTGAAAATCCAAATTCCTTTGTCTTTTATATATAAATAGAGGCAGATTTGTATAATATTATCTGATAAAAAAATATATTGATGTTTTTGAAATAAAATTGTATCAACCATCAATTCAAATAGTTTAAAATATGTATCAATAAGATAGTCGTTTCTTTGCAGGCTACGCCATTTATCTCAATTTTTCAAAGCAACTAAACAAGCAACACCAATAAACAAGCAACACCAATAGGCAATAAAGAATTATTCTGGTCTTTTTCAGCATTAAACGTGAACATGCTATCTCATCCCAGATGTGAAAAAATAAGAACTAGTTTTATTAGTTGTGAGAAATATAGTTTTTTTTCTCTTAAGAAATTTTAAAATTGAAAATAAATTGTATTAAGCTGTATAAGTGAAGAAGTAATATAATTATTTAGATAATCTTAAAAACATTAATATACTATACCATGGATTAATTCCTTATTCAATAAAACTTTATTAAACAATTTCAGTACATATTTTTAAAAAAATTCATTTGGAAAAAAAGAATAAGAAAAAAATGGGAAGAAAGATGTATTAATAAAGACAAGATTTGGATGATATTAAATTGTTCAATTTTTTGAAAAATTTATCAACAATATATCATTATAATGAGGAAAAAATTAATCATAATAATTCTGAAGTAATTGTAACAAAATGATTACTAGATTGAAAATCAATATTTTAAGCTATCTATAATTTCAAAATCATCATTACCTTCGTAGTTAGAATAAGGAAAAATTTTAAAAATAATTAATAATAGTTTTAATAAAAAATTTGTATTAAGAAAATTGTATTCATAAAAAAAAATCTGAAACAGTGTTCAGAAATGTTTTATTCATATATTGCTCCAATTCCTTGTTAGCTCAAAAATTTAAATCTTATTTCCCCTGATCTCATGATTATTTTCGATCTGAAATAATACTCATTTATTATGATGGGTTATGTTATTAATTTTTTAATATTAAATAAATGAATATATAATTTTAAAAAAGCTAATATTGTCTCATGGATATAAAAGAAATCTGACAAAACGTAGGATAAAATCAGTATGAAAATACATTATTGGGAATTGCTTTATTCGAAGATGGAATATTCTGTTTAATTCAATGATTTTAAAAAAATCATGTTTTTTTATATTTATATGTAAATGAATTTTAATTAAGAAAGGAACCAAAATTTTACTTTATTTATTGTTTTCTGTTTAAATAAAGATGACAGAATATAAAGTTTGTAAATTTGAACATAAAAAATATATTTTTTTTAATTATTTTAAATCATATATTATTATGTTATAATTTTTTAGGGTAATGAAAAAATTACACTTGAAATACACATAGTTTGTTTTTATTAAATTCACAAGGTATTATTTTATAGTTGGTAAATGCAACTTAATTACTTTATTATTACTTAAGTGTAATTACTTAAATTTTCTTCCTATTTCGCGACTCTGAATTGCAGATTCTTTTTAATAATTGATATATTATTCTATTTATTTGATATAAATATTTAAACGTTTTCTGTAAATAATAGAATAATCTTCGTTAATAATTGTATAAATTTAGATGCATGTTGTCATTTATTTTGACTCATCTATGAACTAAAAATGTTAGTATTTGTAAGCAGAGAATTTTTTAAACACAAGATATTTATGTGTTTCGTTTTGCAATTCTTGTGGAAAGGTTGTTTTTATTTTCTGATTAATACAAAATTAATTGCTTAAACTTATCATTTGGGAAATGCTATAGATTATATTTACAGTTATTTTTTAATGAATATTATTTTATATTTATTTGGGATTAAGTTTTGGACTATATGAAACTTTTAATGCATTAAATTATAGATGCTTCAAATAATTTTAAACTAAAAATGAAGATAAATTATGGAAAAATATTAAACTAATTTTAAATGTATTCAAATATTTTTTTTTTCAAAATCTCAGGGAGTTATTTTTTTTAATTTATGATTTAAAAAATCTGGCATAATTCAAATCCTTAACTAGTATTCCCTTAATTAAATTCCATTATAATTCATTCTGAAATGAACATTTTATCAAGAAGAATTAAATATCTAAATCTTATTCATAGCAATTTAACGCTATTTTCTCTCCTGTTTTCATTCAATAGAATCGGCGAAAATGCTCATATAGAATAGACAATAAATAATAAGCATGAAATTTTATTTTAATACTAAAATGCATTCATAATTCGATTCTAATCATCCGATAAAACAAGAGATAACACTTTATCACAAAGAGCTGACTACAATAACACGCTACGCGCTTCCGCAAATTTACGGGCCGATCTTTTAAATCTTTCAGACTCCTATCCATCAAATACTAGCAAAAGGAGGCGAGCGAGTTTTTTATCGCTTTTTAATTACTTGTTCGACGCTGTGTTGTTATTACAGCCGGTAATTCGATAAATCAGAGAGTGAGTGAATGAATGAAGAGGGAAGATTTTTATTCTTAGTTCGATGCATAATGAGTTAGTTCTCCATTCCTCACCAGGTGGCGCTGCCAGTCCATTCCGGATGTAGATTAGGAATGTAAGAGGATGCGGATTAGTGTGGGATGAAAGAGGATGCGAGATAGGGTGGGATGTTCTGATCAGAAATGTAACTTTGTTCTTAATGAGGAATTTTCGCTGAAAATGCTGTTATTTTTATTTCTATCTACTTTTGACATGATTTCCTCCTAATCCTGATGAGAAAGAGTCGGAAGTGTAGGAGAAATTTCGAGAATAAGAATTTGTAGAGAGAAACCCTTTAAGATGCCGACAGTTAGTTTAATGATTATTCCTTTCCTACTTCTGCAATGGGTGGAAAAATCATTATTTGCACATTTTTGAAAAATGTTACCCCGCTATTATAAACAAAGTTAGGTTCCAATGCCTGCACATTCTGCTGTAATTTTAATCGCGATTTATGACATCTGAAGCTAGCTGAAAAAAATTGATACTAAAATCATCTATGTAATCATGAAAATTATTATTCGTTTACTTTTTGTAGAAGTTACCTCTCATGGAATAATCAAAGTTATGTTTCAATGCCAGCACATTATTTTGTAATTTTAATCACGAATTCTGGCAACTGAAGCTAGCTGAAAAAAATTGATGCTAAAATCATTTATGTAGTCATTCATCATAAAAATCATTATTTTTTCATTTTTGAAAAAGTTACCTCCCCTGGAATAATGAAAATTATAATTCAATGCATGCATGTTCCGGCGTAATATACATCATATACATAAGATAAATCAAATGCCAAGCAGCTAATCTAGTAATTCATTATAATTGTTTTTATTATTACAAATAAAGACATTAAATTGATAAAAAAATTCCTTCAAATGTATGAACTTCATATTAATCATGAAAAATTGTCACTTTATCACTGTTTATGACAGAGTTCATACAAAATCTTAATAGTTTCATATCTGTAAAAGGTAGAAATTAATATTTAACTTCCAAAAATGAATTCTGTAAACCGAATATTTCCAAATTTCGATTATTATCGAGACATATTTGGCTAAAATAGCATCAGAAAATATAAAATAATACATAAAATTGCATAAAATATCAAAATTGCAAATAAATAATTTGGTATTTAAAAGCTACAATCAATATAGATTTATTGCTTATAAGAATTAGGCCTTTTTAGTTCTTAGCCAGAAAAGCAGTATTTAGTAAGTAAGAGCTGTAGGTCAATGACCTTAGTTGTTTAACTAGTTACAAATTTCAGGATAAATTGAAAAAAAATATTTAAAATTCATTGGTTTTAATGAAAAAAATAATTTCCTATGTATTAAGTTTTTCATTAATTCATAACTATTTCTAAGATATGAAATTTTAACCAAATTAACGTTATATATACGTTACGATTAGGTCAACGACCTTAACCTTAACTGGTAAAAACAAATTTCTTAAACATTTTAACTAATATTAAATCTTCGTTTACATTTTACAATAAAATGAAATATATTTAATGCTTTAAGTACTAATCCTTAACCAATTCCAATTTTAAAAATTTAACTTCAACTGAATTAACATTAGTATTAGGTTAACGACCTTAACATTAACTAACGAAAATCCTTTATACAAATGCTCAGAAATACCTATAATTAGCTTAATATTGAAACTGGAAATAGAATTTATATATTTTCTCAATTACTCATTACTAATTCTAATGAATTAAACTGAATTTGAACTAAATTGACGTTTTCGAACTGACGCTGTTACGTTAGAGCTCTGATTCATCAAAGTTCACCCAACAGTTCAAAGTCACAGTAGGTTACTGAACTTTTGGCTAACAAAAAACACCCAACAGCTTTTTAAAAGGGTATTTCAAGTGTTTCGTTACCCTACCCCTTTCTATGAATAGGGACTCGCAGCCCTTTGCCTCCCCAAAGAAAGAGTGAAACGGGCATGTTACCCAATTGGGAAGAGGTAGTTTGTGCAAGCCTCATGGAAGGCACAGGAAACAGACGTAAGGTCGTTGCTGGAAAGGTGAAAGTTTGCGAAAAAAATTGTTTGGTAGGCATTTTGCATGACTCTGAAAGTTCCTGATGAAAAAATTGTCGAGTGCGCGTGTTCAGTAGAATAAGTTACCCTCTTCGTTGTATTGGGAAAGGAAATACAAGCTACTTGAGGTCAAAGAGAATTACTATGATTGGAACAGAAAGATTTTAGGAAAAATTAGTGATGATATTTATTGTATTAATACAAGATGCTTGAATTATAGAATTTATTGCGGTTGGGAAAAAATTCCATTATGAATTTTAATGAACTTTAAATAACATTTTTATATTAATATATTCATGTGTATGAAATGGAGTTATTTGAATTGAAAGAAAATTATTGTACACAGAAAAGTGCACTTATGTCAATATCTTTGTCTTAATACATAAATTAAGCAGAATTATTGCAATTGGGGAAAAATTTAAGGATGTTGCGTGCATTTTTGTTACTATTTTTTAAAATATATTAATATGTACAAGTTGTGTACATGTCTTTAAATATATTAATGTGTACAATAAAACAAGTTACTTCAGCTTATGAGATTTATTGTACAAAGAGAAAAAAAATTTCAAGATGAGTTTCTGAGAATTTTCACAAATAATTTCTGCATAAGTAAATTACAATGTATTATTAAATTACGATGTATTGATGCAAAATACTTTAAATAAATGAGTATTAACAGAATAGTTAAAAAAACTTCGGATGAATTTTTACACATTTTTATTTATATATATTTTTTCAATTCTGAGGTTTATTAGATTAGCAATTGCAAGATATAAAGATTTATATGTTTATCAGCTGATTGTTGAAATATGAAAATATTTTCAAATTCAATGAAAGAAAAAAAGTTATTAAATTTTTTTATTGAGATCATCTTTGTAAAAAAATTAATATATAAATATAATTTTTAATTTATTTTATTTCAGTTTATTTCATTCGTAAAACAGTTTGTTAATTTAATTATTCTGACACTTTTCTTTTAATGCATTTTATAAATTTAAAGGCTTTATTTGCATGTATAATATTTCAAAGATTTTAATTAGAAAAAATTCAATGAAAAATAGTGACCCACAATGTTTTCAAATAACAGATAGATGTATCATAAATAGTTATAAGAAATTAGGAGTTTATATATCAGAAATTAAAAGAAAGCGTTCTAAACAATTAAAGATTGATTTTTACCCTGTTAAAATTGAATTTTTTCGCTGTATAATTTTTATTTTATAAATTTAAAGGAGATAACTTAGGTAAAAATTTGTACACATTTAAACCATGTTATTTTTTACGTAAAAGTTTTTATTTTACGTTTCAAATTTTAAAAAATATTATTTCGAGTGTTTCCATTTTGAGTAGGTATAAATATTTTTATGGTAATAATTTTTAATTTTCGAATTGGACCCATTTATAAATTTGAATAAATATTTAATTACAATTCAAATAGATTATATACAATAGACTATTATTAAAACAATTCTTAGGAGTATATCCTGAATTTAAATATTTTAATGAATTGCTTATTAATTCATACTTTTAAAGTTAATATAATAGAAATATAAAAAGAGTTTTCTTCTATTTATATATAAAGATATAAAAACATATATTTCTAATTTAAAAAAAAGATTATGTGCCAATAAAAACATTTCATGATTTTCGAATATGTTTTACAGTAATACATTCGCAAATACATACTTAACAGTTCTAAATAAACTGAAACTTGTGCTAAATAGAATATTTAAATTTGTGATTACATTTTTGTCCATAATTTGTGCAAACGATATTTTATCGTGTTTCCAAATAAATAAACTAATTAAAAATTTAATATATTCCTAACTTGTATTTTTTAGTTTCGCGTATGTCGTTTAATTAGTTTAATTTTGGAAAAATTCGCATTGCTACAAAGAAAATATGCCAATGTATTTATTCGTTTTAGATTCCTTTTGTTGTTTATAATATTTATTAAGAGATTCCCTTCTTTTATGCATAATAAAATTTCACAAACAATAAAATTTCAAACTTCTTTTTTTTCCTGCAATTATAGCTTTTTTTTAATACAATTTTAATCAAATTAGCAAATTGAAAAGCCATTTTGAAATCAGTTATTATTCTACTAAATCGCCCTGAAATTGAAAACTGAAAACTATATGGTATAAAGTAAATAGATAAATAAACGAAGCTCAGTTAGTTATTATCTCAACAATGTTTATTTAGTTTAGTTTAGTTATATTAACATCCCGTTGTAAAGCAACACTAGGGCTATTTTGGGAAGGACCTCGTAATTTTGAACCGCAGTCAGACGACGAGGACGACTCCTGAGCTGGCACCCTCCTCTCCAAACCACACCACAATGTTTATTACTATTTTGATCAATAAATAGGATTCCTTTAAACAAATGAACTGTTTAATACTTTTAAATAATTTAAAATTTAATAATTTTGAAATTTTTTAGATCAGTTAATGCTTTTGAATATCAAGAAATTCATTCACTGCAGTGCGGATTCACAAAGTACAGAGATCAGTACAAAGTCAAGGACCTAAAATATCTCTAATATGGTCTTTTAGAAATGCAAATTGCACCCACAAAAGTTTTAATAAATCTGCAGAGGGAAAGTGCTTCGCACATACTAATTATGTTAAGTGATTTCTCACTTTACAGATGGCATTTCCTGCAAACAGAAACAGCTGTCAGAGGATAGAAATTCTTTTAAAATGACAACAACAGTTCTAAGGACAATTACTTTCCTAACTGATTCTGGACAAGATGCTTTGTTCTTCTCAACATAGGTTTTTGAATAAATATTTCGCCAGAATTTACCAAGCCACATATACGCATCTTTTACGTCTTGTGGTTTAGAAATAATATTATATTCATTTTGTCGCTGAGTGAGAATTTGACTTTTAAACGCCAAAAGATACTTAAATATGTAACAAAATGCAACAGAAAGAATGAGAAAACCAGTGATACCTAGATCCAAAATTTACTAAATCAATGATGCTTTCACTTTCAATAATTTGTGATGTCTGATTAAAATATTGGTTAACATTTATGGAACATGAGGAGATAATAGGTTTCATTTTCGTTACAAATCGTTTTAAATTTATAAAAAAAGCAACTTTTCAATTAAATTTCCTATTACAATTTAATAATTTAATTTTCATTATTTAAGTATTGTGAGAGTTTTATTTGAAATATTATCACAAAACTGCTCAGTTTCACATTAAATTACGGATAAATATTGATTGGTAATTCCAAGCGCACAGATTATAGATAAGTGATATTACGTTAAAAAAATTTTAAATGATCTTATATTAATTTTGTTGTTGTTGTTTCTGATGGCACTTGCCATAGGCAAGCTCGCTGATTTGAAATCAAGAATTTTAAGCCGAAAGGGAACGTCTCTTATTTTAGTAGCACCAACTAGGGTCAAGAGTACGATTTTGCTACTCACGCATCACATTCGCTTGCACAGTCCCTTTTTAAAGGGGGGCACATTCATACATCTCACAGATAGAACAAATGAAGGACAACCATGCCCGAACCGGGACTCGAACCCGGGACGCCCAGATCACGGGGAAGACGCGCTACCCCTACGCCAGGACGCCGGCTATATTAATTTTAACTTATACAAGCTACCTCTGGAGACCAGCAGTTTCTTCAGGAATATTA
This sequence comes from Argiope aurantia, assembly GCA_026543865.1. Taxonomy (NCBI): domain Eukaryota; kingdom Metazoa; phylum Arthropoda; class Arachnida; order Araneae; family Araneidae; genus Argiope; species Argiope aurantia. Next base: position 45,173 of record JAPMOR010101372.1, read on the forward strand.
ATTTTCTTGGTTGTTATTGTCAATTGCATCAATTCAAAATTTCATCTTTCTATTTAATAAAAAAGAACAATAAGACTCTTAGGGGATCAGTAGATTTCAAATTATAGTGCATGCAAATAAGAAATGTAAAATAAAGGGGAAAATGTAAATAATAATCTAAACTTAATATTAAAAAAAAGTAATGTTCGTTTTTTTTTTTTTTTTTTTTTTTTTTTTCATAATTTTACCATTGGCCAAAACTCTCAATTAAATGATTTAATTGAGGATGAAATTACTGCTAATTCATTGTTACAAATTGTGTACTTAATTAAATTTTAAAAAGAATCAAAATTAGAGATACATAAAGGCAATTGGCATCATTAAAATTATAATTTTTCGAGCTTTGAGATAATAAAAAAAATGTTTTGGGGAGAAAAAAATTTATTAAAATATACCTGAAAAAAAAACCCAAAACCATATTTAATTTTAAATTTATAAATTACAATAAATTAATTAATAATTTTAATTAATTAATTGCTGAACTTACTTCTTTTCTTGAAGAGCACGTATGGAAAAATTCATCAAAATTGGGCAGAAACATCGAACTTGTTGACTTGCTTAAGATAAAGACAAGTATATAGATTTTGCGCGGGTTATGACTTAAAGAATTTTTCCAAAACATCAGATATTTTTTTTTTATTTTTCTTGCATTAGTATTGTAGTAAATAATGTTTACTATCAATTTTATATTCACAGCAGTTTGTAATCATATATATTTTCTCTGATTTTCATACATCCCAAATTTGTATACTTCCGAAATATTTTTTTTTTTTTTACCATATCGTTTCCATATGTGGAGATTGGAGCTTAAATTATTTAATTTAGGTTCTTAGACATCGTAAATTCTTATTCTATACAGATATTAAAATTATATTCTAACTCCATTCCCTGGCATCATTGCTTTTACATTCTCATAAATGGAGTGTACAAAAAAAAAAAAAAAGAATTGTAATTATCAAAAATTTGACAATTATTGTACAATAATATGTAATTGTCAATGACTAGTGAATCTGTTCATTTCAGACGTCCTTGAAAGCGAAAATCACATTTTTGAAATATATATGTTTGTCTGTCCACCCTTTTGTCTGCCTGTAAACACGATTACTCAACAAATTTTTGAGCTAGGCAGATGAAATTTTGTATATGGTTACTGCACCGAATTTTTAGATTTAAATGTTGGATGAAAAATCCATTCTGAGGTGGCATGTCTCTTTGGCTGTTCGAACAAATGTTAATGAAATAACTACAAAACGAAAAGCAATAGATGGAAAAAATTTTGTATACAGATTTAATAACTTAAGTGTTAGATACGTAACAAATTTGGAACCAAATCTATCAAGCATTTGACCGTATACTTGCACTTTTTTATGCTATCACAAACGTGTACATGTGATAGCTTAGAAATGCAATGGCCTAAATATATGAAATTTGGTATATGATTTTGTGACTACAGTCGAAGATTTGTATCAAATTTTAATTTTAATAACCCAGAAGAGAAGCCAAATCACAAACGCAAATATTAAATAGAATCCTCCTTCCTTAGTTTTCTACAGTAGAAGAAAACTATTTGATTAATATTTGATGAAACAATGAAAAGGGTTTAAATTTCAGGCAACAATTTAATCTATTGTTAGACATCCCACAAAAAAAATATTTTAAAAAAAAATGCCAAAATCTCCATGATTATTAAATTGGTATCATTAAGAAGACATTTTTTTTTTTCAAATAATGAGAAAGGCATTTTTGCAGTAATATTTTCGGAAGCGTTTCAAAAAGAAAACCCGCCAAAAGTCGATTACGGTTTCCATTTTAATTTATTAAATTAATTAAAATAAAAACGCAATTTTCTTTTAATTAATTGCTTATTCATTAAAATTCTAAATATTTTTTTAAAAAAAATTGCTCTTAGCTGTGAAATCCCACCCTATATGAACCAAGTTTGATACCTGTAGGTCAACACATACGCTCAATCATCTCTGTAATTAGTATAGCTACTAGTATCCCATATTTATCTTTGTACATTTGCTTTGGAAGATTATAAATGTAGATACAGAAATCGAATCTGGAATAATTAGACAGAATTGATTAATCTTTAATTTTGATTTTTTTTTTAATTTATTTTTCCTCATAAATGCCCTATTAACTCGTTTAAATATCACATATCAAGAAGAAAAGTAAAAAAATGACAATAACTTACAAAAATTTCGTTTTTCCTAAAATTATGAAAATGTGATGTAAAAGTACAGAAGACTTTACAAAAGTGCAAATACCCCTTAGGTATTAATAACTTAAAAGTGAACTTTTTGGCTCCTTTCTTAAAGAAAAGATGGACCTACCTTTAACAAAAGATGGACCGACCTATTTTATACGTGTAATTCATGCTCTACTTTTAAAATATAAATATAATGGATTAATGGTATTATCTAGATTTACATATTAATCGTATACAAAAACATATGATGATTGATTTTAACTAAAATAAGTTTTGATTTCAAATATTTCTGAATCATTCCATTAAAAAATTAATTAAAAAAAGTTAATTATTTGTTAACTCGAAAGTTTATTTGTTTGTACTATGTGAAAAATAATTGTTTGTTACCTAGAAAAGTTACTTGTTTTACTTGTAATAGTTAAGTATAATATGCAAGTAAGAAAAATATGCAATACATTCCAATAATTACTTCATTCCAGTAATCGAAATTTCATTAACAGACAAAAAAAAGATATTAAATAATAGGAACAAGCAAATATAAAACACAACAATAGCTTATACTTTTCACATGAACCTTTTAAAAACTAACCAAATGATATTCAGAAATTAGTATTTCAATATTTTTAATGTCCTTATTTAGCTTCGAAAATCATGTTCAATTGAGTTGATATCCCATCAATGGGAGGCATAAATTATTTTAACTTCAATACGAAAATAACTTTGGTAAAAAATATTGTCTTTAAAATAAATTACTGCTCATTAATCATAATTGATCATAAATCATGACTCATGAGATTTTTTTCGTTCAGCATAAAGATGGACAGGTGTATAAAAATAACTTATATAAAATATAAATATAAAAATAATCTATATAAAAAGTTCCTTGGGGTGATAAAAACACAAAATATTTAGTAGGGTGCATTTTAAAGTAAGTAAAGACAAATAGTGCTAAAAAATAAGATAGTTATTTAGAAGAAATACATTTGTTTAAAATTACATTTTTATCTACATTAAATTATATCCATAAATTAAAATGACATTTCAACATTTGCAAAAATTATTCGTTGTCATTGCATTCCTATTCCACCCACAAGTCATAATTAGCATACAACATTAACATCACAATTATTAAACCATGACCATTAGATTATGTTTATAATAAAAATGTTCGTTTATTTCTTACATTTTTTTGTGTTTATTTTGTACAATTCGTTTTATCGTGTTCTAGAGTGGAAAACGCTGAAATTTAGCATTTTCACGATCTTTTTTTTAATCAATTTTTTGGACAGTGAGAATGATAATTTGAAATTCCTTATTTTGCTTTATCTTAATTACTGGATAAATTATAATTTAAATATCTTATATATTTTATTAAATATCTGAAATATCTAAATTCTTTTAAATATTCAAGAAGTTTATACTCTTTTTCTCAGGGGGTCACATGTAGTAATGTAAATAGAACATCTTGATCGGTTCATTTATAATTCCCTACTGAAAACGATGGGCTAAATTTTCGATTTTAAAAATTCTTTCCAACTGAATCTGATATATCTTTGATTATCACGATTTAAACGAATCTATCTGTCTACCAACGTGACACAACTTGATTGAATTTCTGATTTCTAGACTTTTTTTTTCCCCATTATTGTGATTTGAATGGCTGTAATTCAAATTTTAACATTCGAATTTTTGACATTTATATTTCACAATATTCTAGTAAATTTTTAATTGGATAATCGAATCATTTCAATGAAGTAAAACGTAAAATAGAATTTAAATAGTTCAAGATTTTTTTCAATTTTTGATTGTTTCTATTAATTGCTCTATAATTTTTTGAGTTCATTCTAACTTTATCATTTATCTTGAGTAATTTTGGTCTAACAATGTTCTATATCACATTGTTATTAATTGCTGTATAATTTTGTTTAGTGCATTTTAACTTTAACACTTATCTTGAGTAATATTGGGCTAACAATGTTCTGTAGCACATTGTCTGTATTTTGCACAATTTCTATTGGGTTAACAATACTCTATGCATAATACATAACCAAATCCTGACACACTTTTTCTATGTCGAATGTTCTTATTATTCCCTTTTATCTTTTGAAAACAAAATGGGTCAATTAAAGTGGTACACTGAAAAAAATGGAAGTGAAATAACCTGACAGGACCATTTATATTTCCCCAACAAATCTGATGGACCAACTTTCCGAATTCGAAATTTCTTTCCACTTCAAGTGGATATATTTGTGATCTCCTAGATGTAAAAAAATCTGCCCTTCATCCAAGATGGCATATCACGTCTGAATTTCTGATGCGTAAGTAACGAAAGAGGGCGGAAAAAGGGGCAAAAAATTCCAGAATATCCCTGCAGGGTAAAGGCGATTGACCCTTCTGCGGTGTTTCTTGCCAGCGCATATGGTCATGATTGAAGCCCTTTCCTTGACGTGTTCCCATATTTTGTTCCTTTGTTGAGAGCAACATCGGGATTTGGCAAGCATTTCTATTTCTTCCCCATCTTCTTGGCTCATCTTTTTTTTTTCTCCCTTTCTTTTTTTCTCTCCCACCCTCCCTCATACCCTCAAAAGTCTCTACTTTTTCTATCTCCAGAACACGATATAGGATCTCTTTTATTTTTTCTTCTTTTCTTTTCTATCTTTTTCTGTCTTGCTGTTCTTCAATGAGAGAGTTAAAGAAAGCATCGAAATTTTCATCTCATAACATTCGAAAGAAAAGAAACCACCGAGAAAAGGGGTGAAGAAAAAAAGAAGAAAAAGAAGAAAGGGACGCAAGAGTAAAGAAAGAAAAATATATACAATGCCACGGAGAATAATAATAATAACAACAGCAACAGCAGCAAAGAGAGAGAGAGGGAGAAAAAAAAGAGCATATATAATAGAAACCAAGCATTGACTGGAGATTTGAAAATCTTTCGCTGGAAAATCCTCATCAGAAAGACATTCGGAGGGAGAGAGCATAAGGAAAAAATAGGGAAAAATGGGGGGTGAGGAGGAAAAAAAATCGGTTTCTGCCACAGGGTGGAGTGCGAAAAAAAAAATCAAAATTATTGAAGAAAAGGGTATCCATTGTTGTGCAGAATCTGCAGCATTTTCATTGGTCAGGCAGTGGGCAGCCCTGATCACGTGGTACTATCGACATGTCCATAGCACGACGAAAAGCCATTTGTTATCCCCAAAGATATCCCATGTTCCCCCACGACTGGAACGTTCATTTATTTTCATTTCTTACCAAACAGGGCGGGCATTTTGCTAATAGCTGGTTCCCTAGATAGGGATTTTCTTTTTTTCTTTTTATGCCCCTCTCCCTCTTTTGGAAGGCTCAATTTTTTATTCCTTTTGGAGGTTTTTCTGAGGACAGCGGCAAGGCCTTTTATTTTAATATCCCATTGCTTGTTTCTTTTCTGTTTTTTAGCGACAGTTTTCTTTTTAGGAATTTCGATTCCTCTCCCGTTCTTTTTCTGCCCCCCCCCCCGTAATCTGACATGATGTGATAACTGAAAAATAAATATTTTGTATGTACTTCCATAATTTATGCGGTCGTCTAAAATAATCCAAGGTATTTTTACTCCGTAATCCGCTGCGCCATAAATCATTCGTTTTCAAGCTGGGGAAAAAATAAGCAGCAAAAAATTTGGTTTTTATTTGTAATTTTTGATAAAAAGTTATAATAATAAATAACAAATTAGTATTTCATCTGTTAAAACAAATCTAAATTTAACATTTCCAAAGAAATTTTTACTAAAAGCATTTCTTTTTAAATTTTTATCATACATTTTGTTTCGATATTTAATTTTGGAAGTAATAAATTAGACCTTCTATTAACACTCTTTTATGGAAACTATTTTTTTTAAACTTATATGGTAAGTGTGTTAAAAAAATGCCGTGTTATCAAAAAATTTATTACATAACTTTTATTATTAAGTTTCCGTTTTGGAAATATATCATTAAATTACTTATTATAATGTTTTTTTTCTACTGACGGTATTTGTATCATAAAGATGAAAATTTATTAAAATTATGTTTCGTGAAAGTTATCTACAAGAAAATGACATTAAAATCAAAGAGCTTTGTTGAACATGTTTCACACTTTGTATAATAAATATGTTGAAAATTCAAATGACCTTTCTTTTGTTTTTGATAAATGATCTGCAAAACATGCAGCAAAAATAGTAACATCCTTCCTGCATCCATCGACAGCCTGATAACAGTCCCATTACAGAAGGGGGGGGGGAGGAATTTCTACAATATATTTTGATCACACTTTTTTTTATACAGAAAGTTATATCGTGAAAGTTATCTACAAGAAAATGACATTAAAATCAGAGCTTTGTTGAACATGTTTCACAATTTGTATATAGCAAAAAAATAGCAGTGACCTTTTTTCAATAAGATGATCAGATCATATGATTTCTTATAATATGATCCAAAAATATAAATAAGTTTACGATATCATGTTATCATTCTATTACTCGGTTTGCCTAGAACAAAAGACAAAATAGCTGTGGCAGTTTATAGCTGCAGACAATAGCTGCAAAACGATGGACCACGGAGTTCTTGTGATAAATACTCGACAGTCGAGTTTGAAACTTCTGATTTTGAACATGCAATATTACTAAAGAATCATCAAATAAGTGTGTCAGGTGCATGTTGAGTCCAATGCAGGTCGGAATCAAATGTTCTCTCAGTGTTGTGGATGAAAGTTTTGTTGGTTAGTTGAAGGCTTGGATATCGTTCTTCTCATGTGACAGAGACTCAAAATTACCTTGTGCTATTCTCTTGCTGTCGTGGCATGAAAGTTTTGTTACTTAGCACTTGGCTTAGATTTCGTTCATCTCATGTGACCGAGACTTAAAATTAGTGTCGTTCTCTCACAGTCATGGTATTAAGGTTTTGCTGGTTAGTTGCCTGGTTGGATATCTTTTTTCTCATGTGATCGAGACTCAAAATTACATAATTTCGTCCCAAAATGGCCCTTATTATTCTTCAAAAGGGGACTTAAATGCAACTAAACCAAACTTCAATTTCACGCTCTGATACATTCTAATGCTTGAATGAAACAACAATTGCTAAATAAAATACTTAAATAAAACAATAATTTTAGAAAAAAAATATTATAAATTCTGATTTTGATTACAAATATTTGAAAAGAATTCAATGGTTTTTATTTAAAATACACAGAAACAAAGCAAATTAGAGGATTCCACGAATTAATAAAATCATTTTAATGAATTGTATTATTATTAATGAAATTATTTAATGAAATTTATATTAATGAATGTCCAACATCTTGCGAATGTATTTGCTGAAGAAAAGAATTTATTTAAGGGACTTTCAGTATTTGGAGTCTAATCATTCCCTTTTGGAACCGTGAATGGAAGAAGAGATTAATTAAACATAACTGTAAAACTAACTCCTAGCTCTAACAAAACTATTATCACAGCAGTTCCGTTAAACCAGTTACATTTGATCTCTGAAGTGTTTTACAATCAACTCTCTTATATATTTCAACAGTATTACACATTTTGAGTTTTTATTTCGTCCTTAAGTTAGGAGAACTGAGAATGTAATGTAGATCTATTGTTTCATATCTATTCGGCTCAAAGTTTAATTATATTTGTCTCGTTTGGAGGACTATTTTGGGACGAGCCTTTTGATCAGTTAAACATTAAGAACTTCGGCAGCACTTGAACAGTACAGCAATTGACCTCGGCGAATCCAGCGCCGGCCAAATCAGCTTGCACTGCAATTCATCGGCAGAATCGGATTTCTGGTTTGGAATTCTCCAATTTTGAAACTGAGATCTTACCATCAGATTACCACTTTTATTATAAAATAAACAGTCTTGATGTAAGTACCGAAATTTCAACCATCCAGCTTATTTTATTTGTCAATTTTGATGATGATCATTAGAATATAGTTATTCAAAATTCGAAGAAATTCAAATCTTTGTAGATCCTAGATTTTGCTATTATTTCATTACTCTCTATTTCTTTATTTAAAAGAAAGTAGATATTCTTAGCATAATTAGTGTATTATGTGCTATTATTAGTGATATTAATGCAATAAATATTTTATTTATATTTAACATAAATAAATTTGCAATTCCATTTTTGATGTTGCGCGAATTGAATGTACATAAAAAATATTCAAATTTAATTCCGTAGCGCAGCAAAGAATCGCAGCATTAGTTGTATTGACGGAAGAGCTTGCAACTCTGATAAAATAACAGGGCACATGACAATTTTAGATTTATATAAAAATTTAAGAATGGAGATTTTTTTTTGATAATATGCAAGCAGTAGTTAGGTAATCTTGATAATAAATTCATATGCGCATATAAAAAGAAACTTAAAAATAATATATCAGAAGTTAATCACGGCAATTAAACGTATTATCCTAGCAATTTCACTTTTAATCTCTTATTCTTTCTAACTATTTATTCTAAAGACCGATGCGAAAAAAAGATTTAATTCTATCTAAAACAAAATTGAAAATTCAATAATAATCAGAATACCAGCAACTAATGAAGTTTTATATTAATTTTTTATTATTATTGCTTTTATATTAACATGCAATTTGAAGTAAATAAATGATTGCGTGATTACATAATCAAGTAATCAATTAAATTCAATCAAGATACTCAAATTTTCTTTGAATAAATCAAGTATAACTTCGTCATAAAAACTAAAATGAAGTGAATATATTATATCTCGATATGAAATATAAACGACATAAGAAGGATAGACTGAAAAGTGCTATGCTTGTCAGTATCTCAAACCAGAATAAATCAAGTATTGCATGCATATGTTCAAAAATGTAAAATTATTGCTTGTCACGACTTCCTCTTTTATTAAAAAAAAAAAGAAAAAAAAAGAACAACAGTTCAAAGTGATGGAAAATTATGTCTTTTGATCATTTTAATATCCAAAAGTGGAATAAAAATCGGCTTATATGACTAAAAATCTGAAAACTTTGCCCACTTATATATATTCATTTTCTTATAAATTCATTGCATATTCTAGTTGAGAAAAAAAAGTTATGACCTGAACCATTTCATAAGATACATTCAGGTAATGACCTTTAGTAATTTCAAATGCAAATGGAAACGAATACTGGACGTATCATTAATTTCTCATTTTTTATTTATGCAAGTTTTGATTGCTTCTTGTGAAGCGAAACGCTTTTCAGGTCGAAAAAAAAGGAAGTATTTTACCTTATTCTTACTACTCGTATCTCTCTACCTGCATAAAAAATTCGAAGGAGCTCCCTCAATTTCTTCTTAAGCTTTGTGAACGTTGTATGAAAAGCTTAAAACGACCGAGATATTCAATTAAGCATTTGGAATTTTTTTGAATATGCGAATTCATTTAGAAAGAAGATGGGATCGTGCGTTTTGTTTTTATCTGGGTTTTTTTTTTAATTTTTTTTCTTCCTTCTAACTCTCCTATCTTTGCGCGATGCCCTACATAAATATGTATGCTCTGCCGATATGGATAAAGAATTTCTACTATCGTTAAGACACAGGAGCGGTTATAATTGAGCGTGTAGGAAAAAAAATGTTAATGGAAATGTAGCGAAATAATAAGTAATTAAAATTAAGAATATATGCATATCCTCAGAGATAACGCGTTTTTCTTATTTGATTATGCAGTAAAGACTAAATCTTGTTCGAATCTTTGATAAGTAAATTGGTTTTGTTCGGTTTACTTGCGTTTTTCAGTAACTTTTGATAGAATTTGATATGAGGAGTAATATAGAAGATGTAAAAGCTATTCTTTATAAATAAAAGAATCGCCAATGTTTTATTTCTTTTCTTAGATAAGAAAAATAATAATTTTAACAAATTAATCAAACTGATATGTCAATAATTAAAGAATTAATACTGAAATCAATGTTTTCTTAGTTTGTATCTGTAAAAAAAAAAGAAATTTTTATGAAAAGAAAATTAATAAGATTTTGAATAAAAATATCTTATAAATATTTTTGTTTTAAATTTTAATTAGCATAATAAAGCAGTTTATATTTTCTTGCATTAAAAAAATCAGTTTTGTTTTTAAATACCTCTATAAGCATACTCAGTATACATTTGTTTCATGATTGATTTATTTTATATTATATTGTCTTCCTACTAAGCGACATTAAAATTTCTAGCATAATCAAATCAGAATGCATAATTTTTATCGTTTGCATCCCGTCCAATTTTGTTTCGTCGTTTATAGAAAAACTATAATATCGAAATCTCACGTTATAAGAGCAGAGTACTGTCGCAATTTTTGAATCATTTTATGTTCAAACCATGAAATCAGAATAAATTCATATCATGTAACTGTGTGCAGGATAAAAAAAAATAAAAAATTTAATAAAGTTATTTCAGACGAAAGGGTGACAGAGAAATTCTTAAGTGATATATATTACTGAATCTGATGAAAACAACGGCACCAAAAAGTTAACAAATGTTAAAAAAAACGCTACTTATGCTTTAAAAAAGTAAATACCTATAACAAGTTTCATTAAGAAATTTTTCAAATCATACCGCATAGAGCCATGAATTTTAATAGAAAGCTACTCATTGGATAGTTAGTTTTTACTAAGAAAATTTTTAAAATTTATTATTATATTTTAATTGATTAAAATTAATCTTAATTTTTGTGTTTTCACAGAATTATTTTTACGACATCATGAAATTGAAAAATATTAGTCTTTCATGACGGAAATTTCATTTGTGAGCGATTCTTTCTTTAATAAATTTCTCCAAATATTTTTTTTTTATTCTGACTTTTTACCTATTGAATAGAAAGTGGAATTTTATTGAACAGTCATTTGATTTTAACTTTGAAATAATATGTTAGTAATTTTTTTTCAGAAATGAAAAGATGATTGAATTTGTAGTTATTTTATTTCTTGTCATTGAGTTAATTATAAGATTTTCCTATTTTGTATAAATAAATACATCGGATTCTAGATTTTAATCAAAATAAAAAAAAATATAAATTCTTGTTGGTTTTTAAGCATATCATTTTTTTTCTTTCTTTTTTTCCTATTTTGTTGTCTGTAAATATAAAAAGTGATAAAATGTTTCAATCTTATACCTAACGAAATCGTGACTTAGGATTCTAAAACTATTCCATAGAATAATTGTTCCAAATATAAATTTAAATCACATCATGTTTGTACATTAATTCAATCATATCCATGATTCAAATTAATTAAGAACTTTAATTATGTCATACTAATTAAGTAAGTTAAATAGAAAATCCACAGATATAATTAGATATCGATTGATTTAAAAATATCAGTTTAATTCATGTACAATATATAATTTTAAATCGTATGATATATGCTAGAGTAAAATAAAAATAATAATTTTCCCGAATGTTTTTTTCTTTCTTTAATAATATCTATTTTTCCGGTTTCTGAAACACTTAAAGCTGCAATTTATTTTTCTAATAAGTTCTAAATAGCAATTATTTTATTTAATTACTGTTAAATAAAACAAGGTGATGTTGAAGCGGATTCGAATTAATATGTTTCATAAGCAGTATCACTAAAAATTGTTCTTGGTTTTGAAAAAGAATGATGAAATATGTTATTTCTATCACTGGATTTGCAACTTACAATAAGATTCGTAAATTAGTACTCATTCCCGGGTTTTTTTCCCTTCATGTACAGTAGAATTAGAATAAAAAGAATTTTTCCCAAATAAAAAGGAATAAATACAGCGTAAGAATTGATTTTCACTGAAATGCTCAAGGGGTGATATTTTACTGAACTATATAAAAATACAAGTGATCATAATAACTTGCAAATAGTAAATGATGAATGATAAGAATAATGAATGATGAATGACAAGAAGGATGAATGATAAGAATTAGGAATGATGAATGATAAGAACAATGAATGAGGAATGATAAGACG
>JAPMOR010101385.1:0-17125 GCA_026543865.1 Argiope aurantia
ACTATTGTGTTCCAGATTACAGTAATTTTGAAATTCCTCAAATATAATTTGAAAATTGCCACCTTTTCCTTTACCTTTAAAAATATTTTAGAATAGTTATTTTTATTTAGAAAATTTTTAAATATGGTACATTTGTAATAAATTCACTTATTGTTTTAATCTTCGTAACCTTCCAAATTTAATTTACTATTGAGACCATAAGGAGATAAAGTTTTATGGTTACAAATATAAATGTTTTCTAGGTCTAATCTTTTGCTTAATTCGTTAACATGTCATTCTAGAATGTAGATATTTATATTATTAAAGTTATGGTTTTGAAAGTGTTCCAGTTCAAAGTCAATCTCCAGTCAAAGCCTAATATCAGGGGAGTGTCGGGTGACCCTTGAAAAATTCTGGTTTAATTGGTTAATCTGGTTAAATAAAATTCTTTTTTTATTTGGTTTGATTTTTATTGGTTAATTTGATTTTCCTACTAACTTCATTTTATTACTTTTGTATATATATATATATATACATAATTATGTTTCCCCTTAATTACAAACTTGTTTTCAAACAGAAAACATTTCTTTTTCTTTCAATCCTACCATTTTTATTGAATACAAAGGATAATGATATTTCAAAGTTTCCTTGATCTGACTCTGGATATATTCAAATAATTTTGCCTGATGCTTAAACATATAAACAATATTAGTTCAGAACAATTTTTACAATTCTTTTTTGACTGTCTTTAGATAATCTTTCAAAAAATAATCAATGAAATCGTTAAAATCGTTTTATGTAAATGGGATTATTATTTTCTCTGCCACTGAAGCTGCAGGCGACAAGAAGATTTTACTCATTTTATATGAAATTTTTTTTCACATTAAAGTACGATATAAATATATAGATCAACTTGATAGTATTCTTATGCAAAACAATAGAGGTACAGAAAGTGCATCCAGAGAACAGTTTTAGGGAAGTAATAATTTATGAACGCATTCAAAAACATTCTTTCTTTAAAGTGTTGATAAAAACATATTTTTTATGGTTTCACAGACCATCCCGCCGTCTCGCTTAAAATTTAACCGAGAAGAAAAAAATGGCTTATATGATTGTAAGTTGATATATCTCTGTCAAGCTGCATGTCTAATTAAAATGAATTTGTCCCTTGAAGACTCTTCTCAGACGCTCACGTCACTTTTCCTTTTTTTAAATGTATTAGAGGCTCTCCCCAGAACCCTTCAGTATTAATTTGCCCCAAATCACAGAAGAAAACTTTAAGTTGTTCGAAATTGGTTGAATGATGATTTAAACAAGAAACTTTGGATAGTTTTAAGCCAATCTGTCATACATACTTAGCTAGTCGCCCTTCTTTTTCAAAAATTTCTTTTTTAGAGTTAAAAAATGTCAGTATCAAGATATGCTTCCTTTTCACAGCTAACAATTTCATTTTAAAAGACCCTAATAAAAAAGCGACTTTTTTATTATCTACTTATTTCTTTATAAACACCATTTTTTGTGTAGGTTGTTTCACTTAAAACTTTTCTCTTATCGCTTACAAAATAGTAAAGGAACTCATCCTCAAAAAAAAAAAAAATGTAAAGTTGTTATTTTTTTCTAGTCAAATTAGAAGGAGATTTTGAATTTTAAAAAATGAATTGTTTATTGAAATATAATTTCTGTTTTTCACCATTTATGTTTAGAGTTAAAAATTTCCCGATAAGGCTGAATATATCTAAATCTAAAATATGCCTTGAAATTACCTTAGGGAAATGTTTCTTATCTTTTGAAGCAATTTCATGAAAGTGCGTGTATCTGTCTATCTTGGAAATTTCCATGTATCTATTTTAACTGCCTTTGTTGAGGCAGTTTATTCACATTGTATATAATATTTCTATAACAAAGTTCTTTAGTTGATATTGTATTATACGCCTCTATTAATTAATCTCTTGTTATACATATAGAAATAACATATAAATCGACAATACCTACATTCAATTAGTAAACTTTATTTCTGTATTGCTTAAATAGTTCCATTTTTTATATGATATAGACTGATTATAGAAATTTGCATTAAAATTACATCATCAAGGAATTTCAAAATTATGAATTTCGATAAACTCTTTGGTAACATAAAGAAGCAAAAGAAGGGAACTACTTTTCAAGAAAGTATCTTGAGTTTATTAAATGTAACAGCATTTTATTATTATTTTTTTATGTAATCCTAAATATTCAATGTTTTGTCCCAAATGATTATTTAAAAATTTCCTTGGAATTTTTTTTTGTGAAATGATCAATTTCTTTTGTCTGATTTTCCCATGGAAGAAAATTTAATTTTCATTCAATAATATTTATTCCATTCAAAAACAAGTTTGTACAAATTTGAGTTATTATGAAATTTCGATTTGTGACATTAATCATCAGTTCTCAGATTTTAATTCAAAATTTAAAACTGCATTATAGCTCAAAGCAAATGAAATTGAATAATGCACAATTAACAAGAATTGCCTTAAACACTTATTTAAATGCGTAAATGTTTTATTTTTGCAATGATGTTGCTCTTGTAACGTTTGTTTCACCATAAATTACATGAATCATGCATAAATACTTTTATATTCTTAAAATAATTTCTTAATTCATTGAAGAAATGAAAACAATTTTTCATGGAAAATTATTTAAAATTTAAGACACAATTTTAATATTTGCTTGAAGAAATGTTTTTTTTATTATTATTTTACTTAAGAAAAACTATCTTAATGCTGTTATAAATACTATTTTATTCAATCATATGCTATGAATAACAATTCTTTTTTGTATAAAATTTCTTTAATGTCTTTCCAGGTTAGTTTCATTATATTTTGTCACATCAAAGTAATTATGTAGCGTTATTTCAGTGACATTATAATCTTTTCAAACTTTTGGCATTCAATGAAGCTATGGTTTTTAAACATTTATTATGAATATTTATAAACATTTTTCTAGCTCAAATTCTTTCTCTTTCAGTGAAGTTTCGTATACATCATCGATCATAATTTTCATATACATCTCAGTGCATTAAAAATTTCCCTACTGTAAATAACAAATGTATTCTGTATATATTTGCATATATATATACATATGTAGGCAAATAAAACATAAATATATAGACAGGGAATCAAAACACTTTTTCGGGTTTCATGCATTTTTTCGGTTGTCTAATAGACCAAAGTCAATTAGCCAAAGGCGAGCAATTTTACATCAGATGAAAGTTAGATATCAATAAATAGTGCAAACCTTAGGAAAGTAATTCAAAGGCTGCTTCTTTAAGATACATTGCGTATTTATTATTCACTAATCGTCTGAAGCGACGAGAAATATTTGTTATATTAGCATTCAGATAAACGATTAGATATAACTTCATGCCCATGATTCGTCAAATTGTTTGACATTAAAGACGTGTTATTTTAATTGTCTTATGTAGACCCTTATTTCTTATGGAAACAGTCCCTTAACACTTTAGTGCTGTTACAAACGCAAATATCCGATTCTTCTTCTTTAAAAATTTCACTATTTTTAACTACACTTTTACATGTGTCTTGTAAACTACGCAGTTATTAAGCAAAATCCTTCTTTTCTTAAAAACATTCTGCAAGGAAGGAAAATTGCAGATTAAATAGTTCATAAAACTATGAAAATGAATTCCAAGGCATCAATAGAAACGAGGCAAAAGTATTTCTTAAAAAATGTCCAAATTGAACAAAGCTTCACACGATTATTAACTGGTGTCAATAAAAAGACTTTTTTAATTAAAAAAAATATATTTTTTAATTTAATTTTTGTGCAATAATATTTTAGGAAGTTATCTCAGAAAAAGAGCTCCACAACACGCACAAACACGCGTGAGCTCGCACTCACTATCATCTTTATAATTAGTAACATGATAAATAATTTTAGAGTTCCTTAATTCAGTTTGCAGTTGTAAATTCATAGATTATTCTTCGGAAATGAAAGGAATTTCTCATTCCGAGTTGGAAAAATTATATTTAGAAGAACCATGGTCTTTGTTCAATTTCTGAAAAAGAAACTAATAATTGTTTTTAAAATGTTTGCAGTGCTTGGTTACTTAGAATACAGAAATAGAAAATAAAAGGCTACCTTTTCAGTAAATCTATTTTTGAATTTCGTATCAGATATTACATTACATTATAATAAGTATTGTTTTAGACAGGGATTCTATGTAGTCACATGTGTCTCTCATATCTTAAGAATTTTAAAAAAAATGTCTTAAAATGCATTCATTTTATTTTTCTTAATTCTAATACACTGAAGCATTTCAATTGAATTAAAAGAAGTGGACCATTTTTTTTCATGTTCTTTCATTGCATGCAATACTTTATATATTTCATCTGCACGGTTAAGAAAATTACCTGATCTATCAAAGAGTATTTTCACCTACTTGCATCTACATTTCAGTGGGAGATGTTTTACCAAATCTGCTAATATAAATTTACATTTAAAAAAGAAAATAGAAATCCAAGCACTTACTATTAAATGTTGCAAAGCAGATTTAATAATGAATAGTACAGGAACCATTAAATAGTTTTAGCTGAGCTTATATTCTAATTTGGAAGTTACTAATCCTTAAAAAATTTAATAAATAAAAAAATATATAAAAACATGTTTCATTTACTTAACCAACCCATTTCTTCTACTATTATTTTTCCCCTCCTTTTCCTCTTTATATTGTGATAATCAGTTTGAGTAAGGAATTTTCTTTTAATCTAACACAATATTTTTGCTTTTGCTCATATTATAAAAAAAGAGTATGGATTTTTTTTCCTTTGATTGGAACCAAAATTTGATCACGAATTGCAATGTTGTTAACAAAAGCAATTTATCAAATTTCATTTGTTTGTGCTTTAATATTCTAAAGATACCGTCTCCCCATTTGTATACAGAAAGACAGAGATGGATAGAAACATAGAGCAACAGATGATCAACTTTGAGTCCGACAGAATCCAAAATAAATTCTGAAATTATAATGATAAAGCTTTATGTAAAATGTTATTTTGACTTTTGAGTTAGTGTGTTCAATATAAATATGGGCAAGAAAACATGCAATGTTCGTTCGATAGATTTCATACAAGATTTGTGATAATTCTGCACTTTTTTGTTTAAGAAAACCACTTGATAAAATTAATGTGCCCAGTTCATTACAATTTTCATTTAAAGTCTTTACAAGCAGAAAAATAAAGGAGACGTAATTTCAAAAAAGGCTACTTTCTCAAACTTAGGTGCTTTTCATGAAAATCTTTAAATCTAATTTTTTATGACTTACACTTAGATATAAAGAAAAATGCGAGGAGTATTTCAAGTATTTTTATAAAAGAAACTAAAAATTCATATCTCTCTCCTTTACACTGCACACTTTTCATTTACTTTCTGGTGCTTTAAAATCTTCTACCATTAGCAAAATCTACTTTGATAAAAAGGCATAAAGATTAAAAACGTAAAATCGTATTATTATTAAGGTGTAATTAGAAGTGTACGCAGAAAAATATTACTAATAAAAAGAAAAGCAGAAAAAAAATCGTGGCATATTTATTTAAATGAGCTTTCTTCTCTTAAAAATAATAAAAATAATCTCGAAGCATTAACTGTATAAGCTCTTTCACATAAATTAAAACAATGGATTGATTTTAAAATATTTCTCTAATTCATCTCTATCAGCAACATCAGGATAATTCATTCTTTTTGCTACAGTCATTCGTTCCCGCCAGAACCCATTAATGTGAAAGATTCCTTTTAACTGCTAGATAAGAGTGCCCGCATTTATTTAGTTCTCTACCATCTCTTTAATTTATTGTAGAATTCATACCGCATTTTATAATCATTGCGAACTCTTGTAAATGTATTTCTTTAATTTTTGTGGGCTATAAATATAAATTTTGATATGAATTCGAAGTTCTTTGAAAAATACAAATGCCTAATTACGGAAGTTGATAATAGAAAAATGTTCAGCTATGAAGATTTATTTTGCTTACCGAAATATCTCTGTTTCCCATATTCATTGTATAAATTAATCATATGTTATTTAAAATGCAGCATTTAACTGAAATAAACGAAAATTCTCATAAATTTGAAAAATTGACCCATGATTCAGATATCAAAGGATTTTGTAGTGTACTTATCTTTTTGAATATTCAATTACTACATGTCTTTACCTCCCAATACCAATATTATTTCTAAATTCTTTCATCAGACATATTTGCTTTTAACACGTCACTAAAGGCATAAATTTACTCCCGCTGTCAGAAACATTGAGCCAAATAAGACTCCACTGTTTTTTTTTTTTTTTTTTTCTTTTTGTCTTTTGTAAACATCATTGGAATTTATTTTAGACACAATACATTCTGGAAATCATGCAATTACCAAAATAATTTTTTTTAGTAAAAATGTTACATTTTATAGCTTTAAATGTTAGAAATATGTTATAAGATTAACCTAAATAATCTTTTAATTAGCATTTACTTCTTTTAGCTATTACAGAATTAAACTAATGTGAATAACTGTTAGAATTTAACAAACAGAAATGAAGAATACAGTATTTAAAAATATTATTTTAAGAATGTTATTTTATTCCTTTTCATTATTCAAAATTAAAACCAGCAATGTAAAACAGTAGTCCCATAAAACAGCGTCATTCCAGTTTATCTAAATCCGAAATTCTAACTTCTTTTGATCTCTCAATTTTTACCTAACTTCTGTGAATTTAAGTGTCATATATTTTTACAATTATAAGCAACATGTCGGGTGAAGCTTCATTTGTAGTGATATATAGATGTTACAAATTAAAGAAAATTTGAATAGAAGACTTTTTAAGCATATTAGACTGTGTACCACCATATTTCTCACGACATAAGAATTTTCCAAACTCAATATAGTGTACGCTTGTTATCTAACAAATTTCATTGGTCTTTATATATTTATCTCATTTGTCATAGAGTTCATGTTTTGGTTTTCCCATAACATTTCAAACATATATATTCAATAATTTGTTTTATTTAGTTTTATATCGGTTTTATCCTAAAAAAGTCGGATTGAATTCTTTCTTCTCAAATAAAATTTTCTACGCACTTTATCTATTTCATCTACCTCCAGTTAAACAACTTATGTTGCCAATCCCCTTTTCATAAATATTTGGAAGATGAAATCGAAATATTTTCGATAGCTGCTTAAACAATTAAAAGTAATCATGGAGAAATTTTAGATAGCTTCTCTTCATCCATCATTTCCGCTTCAGTGACAAAAGAGCACAGCTGCAGAAAAGCAGATCAACCGAAATATGGAAAGTAGGAGAAACAGCATCGAGTCGCTACTGCGAGAAAGAGTAACTACCACTCAATTAGGCAACTATCACACCGAGGACAACAATAATGTTGGAATGATGAATTGCCTTCTTTTGTCAGTGATGTTTGTTTGATGAAAAAAAAAAGTTCAGTGGACTGGTGTCGATTAATAATTAGGGTAAATTATTTCACGAATATCTGTAGTTTCCAAGGAAAATCGAAATTTTTCATTGTTTGATTTATGAATGTTTATAAAAAAGATGGACGCTATTGTTTGAAAATTGCAGCGACATTTCCAACTGAACAATGGAAAAAATAAAATCATGCTTCATATAAAACAAAAGAAAATTCTATGCTTTAACTAACTTACGTAAATATAACAAAGTAATTCCTTAGAAAAATTATTTTCTCATAGAAATTAATTAAATGCCGGCATCAAATATATCCCAATATTCTTTATTTTTCTATTAATAGGAATTCAGTCTTATTTCAGGATAGAGATTTTTTTAAAATTTACAAACAAATTATAACATGGCGATTAAAATATTCATTTACTTTATAATATCATCCATAAATCTCTTTGATATCAAAAAGTAGTTTGATTTGGATAAGAAATTTATACAAAACAAAAGTATATAAATCTGATTATTTTGATGAAGCAATCATTTTTATATAATCATGATAATTTACCATTAATTTCGATTTAAAAAAAACATTAGTTTTCTGATTTTGTAGACCTTTTCTATTTATAAAATTGCAAAAGAATTTTGCAAATAATCAGGTACAATCTAAATTTATGGATTAGTCATTTTATGAATAAGTCATTTGAACATCCGTTTGTGAATGAATAGGAATTGTAGAATAATGAGTAGGAATTGTAGAATAAGGAAAAGCACTTTTATAGTTTATAGTCTTGCACTTTTTATAGTTTCCGAGAGAGGGTATTGAATCTCTTAGAAGAATTACTATAACTCGAATCTTAATGGAGCTATCGTTAACATTCTGATAGTTTCTAGAATCTTCGATATTTTCGCCAAAAATTGCCGAGTCACCAACTGGTAGCTACGCTTGTCGACAAGGCAGTGGATCATTTAATCGGTAGCCATTGAAGGAATCTGTAAAGTTATCTACAGCATCCATCAAATCTATCTGTAAAGTTATCTACAGCAAACATCAAATCTATCTGTAAATTTATCTACAGCATCCATCAAATCTATCTGTAAAGTTATCTACAGCAAACATCAAATCTATCTGTAAATTTATCTACATCATCCATCAACTCTATCTCTAAGGCTATTTTTACCAGGAGATTTATTTTATTGAGAAGAAATTTGGTATTCCGTTCTGTTAACCATTATTGTAAAGCAAAAATTGAGCACCAATTCAAACCTTGATGTGGTATCAATTTCGAATTCAACTCTACTCGTACAAATTTTGCAAAAAATAAACACATATTCAAATATGTCAGGTATTTCATATTTTAGTATATGATTAATAAGTTTTCTAGTTTTGTTTTCGTAAATCTTGCAAAATACAAGTAAAGAATTTAATGCTCCACAAAATAAATAAAACCACAACCTTCTTTATTTTACCGCAGTCACCGTCCACTAAATATCAGATTATTACATAATCGCAGGCTGGCAATTTTGATTTTCCCCATTCTGTGGCTGGTCGCATGACTTTGCCTCAAATATTTTTTTTTTTAATTCTGAATAACTATTTAGTTTGGACCATAGATATATTTATTGTTTCGGATTACAGAAAGATGCAAATAGCGGAATATTTTTATTGCTTCCAGAAGCAATTACCAAAAACAATTGTTGATTTTGAGTCGAAGAATTGAACCAAAAAGATATTTTTGACTCGAAGGCTACAATCGAAAAGATGAAATTATAATAATGGCCGAAAATTAAGCTGAAGTGACTTGGCTTGTATTAAGCATTCATTATCCGAGAAATGCAAGGATCTGCCATAATATGAACAGGGATTATCAGAAAAGAACTCTCCGTATTATGCAAGTAGAACATTCGGCTAAATATTCTGATCATAAACGAAATATTCTTGAAAAGTGTTTCTACTGGGGATAAGACCAAATTTTAATTTTGAAAGTTAAGTCTTTGTATTTGGAAGCTTCGATGCGATAGTTAATAATATGAAATACGATATTTATTTATGGGAAATGAGCACACTACAGGAACTGATTCCATTTACAGAATGCATTAATCAAAAACACACAACGTAAACAAGCGACAAAACAAATTAAAAAAAACAAAGAAAATTGAAAAGTAAAAAACAAAATTCTAAATCATATGTAAATGAGGATATAAATAACCTAGCTGATTTAAAAAATAAAATACACACAAGTACGATATAATTGTATTGACATTTTTCTTTCCATTTTATTAGTAAATGGCATAGGCGTATATTACTTACAAAAAGTAATGCCATAGAGCTTTAATGATTAGTTTAAAATAACTCGTAAAATTGTATATAAGCAGTTACAGAAGTTCCGAAACGTTATTTTTTTGTACAGAATATTTGCTTCTAAAACTCATAATTTAAAGTAAATCGTACCATATGAAATTTCCCTTTTAAAAAAAATAATAAAATCTGCATATTGGTTTTAGTCAACGAAATTATTAAAAAAAAAAAGCTACATCATATACATATTATGATGTAGCTTTGCGCCTTGCTTTTATGGTAAGTTTACGCTTACCATAAAATAAGCATTTTTATAGCCATATAAACTTAGCAACATTATTTATGTGTTCTTCCTTAAATATTTCATTAAAAATTTTCTTTGTATGTTTTGGCTCTCTTAATTAGAATTATGACTGAAGTTATTTGCAATACATGAAACAACTTGAATTACAAATTTGTTAAAGGATGTATGAAATTTAATTTCTAGAAGACAAATTGGATTCATTGTTATATAAGTTATTATATGAGATATCATATTTTTAATGATTATTATTTTATGAAAGTTTGATTTTACAAAATTTTTTAATTCATACTTAACTATCATTTGAATTGAAAATCTGATCAAATGTATTCGCGGCTACATTTGATCATAAGAATATTAAATTTAAGTAAAAGTGTTTGAACATGGAACTTTTAATAGCAAACCTCACAGCTTTTATTTTCCCAAATTAAAAATGTTCTACACTTGTTAATAAATCCCCAAAGTTTTCGAATGGAAAAAAAAACTATCGTAGAAACATTTATCCTCAAAAAATGAAAACAAAAAAAAATTTTTTAAGAGACTCTAATTGTTTATCATCAGTATAAATCTTGTATAATGTCTTATTACAATTGAATATGCTAAAATATTTCATAATTTAAAATTATAAAGAACAGGCTAAATTTTATTTTTAACTGAAAAATAAATATCTTATAAGCTCTATGTTTATTCAAACAAATTATTTTAGTAATTTTTTTCCCTTTATATTATCTATTTATCCCTATTTAATAATAAGCTGGATAATTTCTTCCCAAAATCTTTCAGTTTTAACTTATTCCAAAATAGTAGTAACAGCAAAAAATAATTTTAGTAACGTTTCAAACATCCTAAGAAATCTTAGGATGCTTGTACACTAAGCTGTCACAAGCCCTTAACGTGCCTATCCTTCTAATTCAAAAGCTACTTTCAACTTGAAAACGATTACCACTACAAAACAAGTTTCAAATTCTGAACTATTTTTTTTTGGTTTTATTCTTAGTTTATTTTTACTGACTTATTAATTTTTTTATCCCGAGGGGTAAAATGAGAAATTTCACATCATTACATGTTTTTTTCTTTCTCATTTTCATTCCTTCAAAGCTTTTCATTATGGTATGAAATGTTAAGAAAAAAAATGGAAAAAAACTTTATAACCTGCAAATTAGAAGAATATTTGCCTACAAAGTAGCAGAAAAGAAAGAATAGATTTATATATTTAAATACCCCCCCCCTCGCTTTGGAAAACAAATAAATTCTGTCATTAACTTAAGGATACTTCGCACTTAATTTAAAGCGATGTGTATTTTCCCTTGCAGATTCCTCTAATGGGAACACTTCCATTAATTGTTGGAAGGAGATGACGATATCTATTTTATTTAAGGCGAATTCTTTGTTGCTGTTTGGAAAATATTCTGTGTCATTAATTAGAAGGATGTATGGGAAATGTTTAAAGATTTTATTTCAAAAATCGCAACAAAAAAAAGAAGCTGGCTTGAAAATAAGTTTAGCATAGTGAATCCGGATGAATTGACAAGATTTACCTTTTAATGATTATTTTACCATCTAAGATAATCTGGATTCATGAAGTGTGTTATATGTTTTTGTGAATCAGATTAAATGAATTATACAAATTCAATTGAATTTGAAGCATTTATTTATTTCTAGGATATATCGAGAAATATAGAAATGAAGCCAATTATCTTTATACTATATAAAATTGCACTGACAGTTTTTTACGAACAACTGAATAAATAAATAGAGATAATAACCAGGAAATATAAAAAAGAGTGCCAATTAAATAATTACTTAATTTTCTCTTTTTAACTCATTTTATTGCCACGCACAATTTGCAGTTTATTTACTGCCTCTTTTCTTCAAAACCAACCATTGAAAAAAAAGTTGAAGTGAATGATATTTCTTCAAAAAATAAACGAAGGAATTTTAATGCTGAAAGTGCCATTCCCCAGTTGCAATTCGTTGGTGGTATAGATTTTTCATGCTTTCAACCCAGTCGACAGAAATGGAAATGGGAAGTATAAAATACTTAACGAATAACGCTTATTCAAACTCATTTAACGAACTCTCAGGGAAACTGGAAACAGCAACTATTTATAAAAGTATTCGCAAAAGAGCTTTCTCTGATTAAATTCCAAAGTTTAGGCCGGACAGTCGTTTAAGTGCAATTGTTGAAAGGCAAAATATTCCGGAACAAAAATAGTTTGATAAGGTCCAGTCTTGTTATCACATAAGCAACATAGGTTAGTGGGTCCCCGGTAGCACCAGTGCATGTCTAACGTGTGGATCTGCAAGCGTTGCAACATGTGACTGACTTAGAAGAAGTTTCCACGAAGCTAACGAGTCGTATTGAAATTGATCTAAAATGCTCAGGCCAGTCTGTGAGAACTTTTTAGTAGCATTCAACTTCCGTTAAATGCACTTTCTTTACTCTTATCATGCCACCCTAACGAATAAAACAAATGACTTTTTTAAGATATTACCAAAAATACATTCATGCAAAATTAAATATTTATAATCTATATTTTATATTTTATTTTATTTATAGTATTTTTATTTTTTTTAAATTCACAAATGATAGATATTCATAATTTTCTCTGGCTTCTATAAAAATATGTTTTTTTTTCAAATATACGTAAATGTTAGTTATATTTATTTCCTTTAATGTAATTTACATAATTCAACATCCTGAATTTGAAATATATTTAAAAATTATTCTTCTTCTTTCTAAATTGGAAAAAAAAAGAATGCACCTTCATTTTTGCATCTCAATGTATTTAAATTTTTTTCACGCATTTATTAATAAGATTTGTTTTATGTTTGGGAAATTGTAATGTTTAATTGATTTTTAATTTAATTCTCGCTTTCTTTTATCAAAGCTTGAACAATAGTGTCATTCCGATAAAAATACACTAATTTAGTCATTTTTTAAAGGTAACTGCAAATTAAATAAAGATTTATTTAAATTATGATTTCTTACACGTGACCGAATTGAATTTCTGCAAAAATTAACTCAAAAATTTGCAATTTTATGTAAATGAATTATAAATAAAAGATTAGAAAGGAAAAAAATGATTAAAATAAAAAAATGTCCTATATTTTAGATCAATGAAGAAAGTGAGTTAAAAACTGTTTGAATTTTCTTTAAAAACTGCGAGTTGATTCCACACAAAGTATATTTACATTTCTAAAACTATAATGATTTTAGATACTTGCCAATATTTTTGTACAGGCGGCATTCGCATTCATTTACGGCATAATACTATCAAATGTAATTGGAAAAAAATGTCAGAACTAGAAATTTAAATAAATATTGTAAATTTTATGATACTGAATGATTATAAAAAAGTTTCGAAGAAATATTTCCATATTATTATTATTAGAAGAAATATTCAATATTAAAAAAAATATCTCCTGAAATCAATTATAAGAATCGATTCTCATTCCATTGCTCAATGTTTTGCTACGATAAGATTCCTGAAATACTTCGCAATAAACATTACGTATACATCGTTGAGGAATTTTTATGAAATTTCTGACTAAAACAGTTAAACCAGAGATGAAATCCTAAATGTTATTTGTAATTGTAGTTGTAATATAGTTATTTTTATCATTTTAACAGTAATATAAAATTATGAATGCACATACTCAATTCACATGATAATCACTTAAAGTTTACAAAATATGACATGCCTTCGAGATCAAAAATACTAGAAAAATGCCGAAAGGTAGAAATAAAAAATATCGAAATTTCTAAAAAAATACACGAATAATTATCAAAACACTAATATCTTCTTAACATACCAATTCTGGTTCTTTTTAAATACTCGTATATTGTTTCCTTCCCTCAATGCAACACGTTTTATGTGGTGTTAATAAACTTTAAAATAACATTATCTTTTTGAAAATGAACTTTACAATCTTTTATTATCTTATATCAAAAATTATTTGTAAATATAACTGAACAATTCTTAAATTTATTTTCAAAAATAAGATTCTTTCAAATAATTTATATTCTGTCAATAAATATTCATTCAGTGACATCTCGTTTCTCTCCTGTCGGCATTTATTATTTTTGAGGCAATAAATGCCGGGAAGAAAGCATTTGTTAACCAAAAATCAGTCAAATCTAAAGCATTCTTTGACTTCAAATACTCAATCACCAGAACACTAAATGTAGGTTATTACACGAAGAAAAGCCATCGTCGATCATTAGTTTTCAGTTTTCCCGCCTTGTGGCGAAGTTGTGGAACGTTGCCACATATAATTCATCAAATTCAGCATAATTAATGCGTGAGGGCGCACGGTAGATTGATTGTTCTTGGTTAACAAAGGCAAGATCAAACGAATTGTCTTCCTACTTTAAAGGAAAAATATCAAAGAATTCGTCAGTTCCTAGATAGGAGATTATTTGGGATGGATTATTTTTAACAATTGGTTGCCACATTCCGAAACCTAATATCGTGTTCATGGCAGAGAATTGAGTTGAAGCGATTTAATTTTGTTTTCGGCATCCATCATCCGAGTTCTGTGACATTTTCTCAGAATACGAACCGCAGTTTTCTCTGTCTCATGCAAATCGGCCCTCCCTCTTTAGCTCGTTATTCATGTATCAGTGCTTTAGTGAGGAGTTCTTCCTGTTTGCTTCACACCGGCTGTTGCGCTAGATTTTGAAGTCAAAAATGTTTTTGCCTACGTTGTGACTGAAATGGTTGACTTAGTATTCGAATGTATGTGTTAAAAAATATCTTCTTTTTGAAAATCCCTTTTAATGTAATTTCTCTTCGAGAAATGGCTTTTAACTTGTCTTTCTTACTAGGAGAAAGACCTCACTCAAATTTATTTCTGTTCTTGAAAAAAAATTAGTATTTTTAGTAAAATTTAAATTGATTATTATACTTTTACTTACTGTTTTACCAGCTTTTAAGATGAATTTTGTGGAATTAAATATACATTCTCAATAACTGAATCGTATTTTCGGTGCACCATATTCTTGAAAAGGATCTTGCGCCAGGAAATTGCCGCATCCAATCCAATCCAACAGAGAACTGGCTAACATTCGTTTTATTGTCGATATCTTTATCGAATCTTAAAGACATTCAAATGTCGCATTAATATATGTTGCCCTGTGTATCTAGTTTGAATTATGAAGTGAAAATATGCTACACTTCACATATTTCAAATACTCAAAATTTTTCGAATATTTAAAGCATTAATTTTAATACAATTCTAATCTGCGCATTGATGTTAATAATGTAAATGGTTGACTCTTAGCACACTATAAGCAAAAAGTACGCGAAAAAATAGAATTTATATAAAGAGCCTTTATACCTACCCTAGGTGTTATAATAAAGCATGTAATGAATGTACAAGAATAAAAAAACTGATAGCAGTTGCAATTCTAATGAGTCTTATCAGATAAACCCGAAATGTTTTCTGCTTCATCAAATTTTGATCATTCCATTAGCCTGGTCGATGGCGCCTTGGAGCCGAAGTCATGAAATGTGAATTGGAATAATGCAAGAAACATTTTAAGTAGGATTAATGTGTATACTTAAATCCATCATAAATGCATGGGGGTGAAATTATGGCCTATTTTTTTATCCTTAATTTGTTGGTCATTGTTTAGTGAACACTTTTTAAATATAACAGCAATATTTATCCTTCTTAGGAGCGATATTCTGCAATTTATTCATCCGAATGTCTATTATATGAAAACTGATTTCTTATTAATAAAATTCTGCCATCTAATTAATTTAAGCAAAACCATCCTTATTCTCAATGTTCATGAAAAAAATGTAAAACACGAAGCATGTAACTTTTATGGTGACTAAGGTTCAAGTTTCCACTTATTATATCAGCTGTTGATGGTTGTTAAGGTGGTGTGAACACCAAATTCAGCAAAGTAAATTTCATATTTAGTGATTCACCGGAGTAAAGGTATTTTTAAAAATATTTAAATAACAACACAATTTTATAAATCCAACAATTTTAATAAAAAAAATGTGCTTTTCTCTAAAATATTATTCATAATTCTCTTATTATTGTTATTTTAATACTTTAATTAATTAATATATTAGATAAAACAAGTAATTTTAAAATTTCACATCTTTTCTGAAAGTTATGAGTAATTTTTGAAAGCAAAAGAAGGATAATGTTTCAAAAATTATTAATAAATTTTAAAGAATGATACAGATTTTAATATCCATATCAAGAAACAACGTGGTATAAATAAATATTCGTAAATTTTTCATTTAATACGAATGTCAGCATTATTTACAAAATAATATTTCCTATTCCGGTAAATATAGTTTATAACAATAACAATAACAAGTAAGTCAATTGTCTCGAGACCTTAACTAAAATCGTCTTTGAATTTCAAAGTATATTCTGAAATGTTCATGCAGTGCAATTTACTTATCAATTATTATTTTTTATGCAAATAATATTAACTATTCATATTAAAAAACAATTATTATTCTTACATTTCAATTGCCAGATATAAATTGAAGAAAGAATAAATAGTTCGATAAAAGTAAAACTTCAAACAATTTGTTCTCTAGTAATATTATCATAAAAGAAATTTTAACAATATATTATTCTAGATTTTTAAAAAATATATATAGTTTGTTGAATATAATAACTTATGCCTCATAATTTGTTATAAAAGTAATAAATTCTTAAAATAAATTTATTTCGTGTATTAGTTTCAAGAGAAATCTTGAAAATGATTTTCTTTTGTGGAAATTGAAATTTCATAATTCTGTGAGAGAAAAGTAGTAAATATAATAATTTTATGCGTCTCGACGAAATGCAAAATAAATTAAAACATATCAACATTATTAACTAAAATGTCAGTAAACAGAGAATTAATTTTGCAAAGCTTCTTATAAATTCACTAGGGTAACGATGAATAATTAAATTAAATTCTTTTAATAATTAAATAAATTTTATTCCACAAATGCAATGCATAATTAAATAATTATCCAAATAAAAAGAAGCGGAAACTTTTAAATAGAAAAGAAGAAGTAAATAAAAGTAGTTTTCTTAACTTGAATATGAGTTAACCCTTAACTGGGGACGT
>JAPMOR010101385.1:17525-38009 GCA_026543865.1 Argiope aurantia
TAACCTGTACGTTTAAAATGCCCTAGAAAACCGTGCTATGAAAGTCACACAAGCCGATAAAAAAAGGGCCAAATTTACACATTGTCATTTTTTATATATATAATTGTTGAATTTAACATTATATTGTATTCTATACACCCTCATATACTACAAAGATAAATATGATTTAAATAGTAAAAAGTAATATGGTTTTTCAAGAATATTATTTATTGTAACAATTTGAGAAGAAAATGTATGTTCCAATGTATTTACTTTTTTCAATGATAATATATTTTGAAAAATTTCTAAAATATATCTATATATCAAGAAAAATATCTGCAAAATATATTGATAGTTTTTCATACTAATACAATCATTAGAAAATTTAAGTGTAAATGAAATGCGGTCTCGTAGACCGCACCTCCCCAGTTAAGGGTTAAAGTTATTTTAAGAAAAAAATTATTTTCAAAAATGTACAAATTTTAGAAATTTATTATAATTTCAAACTGATTAAAAGTTTATGAAGAAGCCTCAGGACATTAAATATGGAGTTGCCTGAGCAAAATGCGAAGAAGAAAGCAATGAATTAAATGAATGCTAGTATCCCTTCTAAAAGTTAACAGAACATGGTTCATTAATGGAATCTGACTGAGAAGAATTATTTTCCAACAAGAATAAAATACTTTGACATAACTAGCTAAGATGGATACGAAAATATTCTTAGAATTAATTCATCGTTTTAACTGGCGCATAAGAACTCGTTAAGTTAATGTCAGGATTTATTTATTTTGTTTCTTTCTTAAAGGAAAAAAAAAATGATTAAAATAAATAGGCCTACATGTCTTTTTTTTTAATTCCTCTGTGCTATTTTGTAAACACACCTGCTAATTAGGCTGGTAATAAAAATAAGAGCTTTAAAGCAGAATATTTTATTTCTATTTTTTTCAAGTAATGTTTTATGTTGTGAGGAGAGATTCAGAAATAAATTAAAATAAGTAAAGTGTGTTGGGATGGTGTTTTTTTAAACATTTCTCTAAAATATGTCGGTAAAAAATTCTTCAAAAGATAAATTTGTTTCGAAACGAAAGCATATTTTTCTGACGGGAAAAAAAACGACAAAATTTTATGTGGTGGCTGATTTTGATTAAAAAAAATAGCTTACCAATATAAATAACTATACGTGATAACTGTTTCTCAGAACCAGATTTTTTTTTAATTGAAACTTAATCACTGCAGACTACTTAAAATTTTTTGCTGTGATCTAGAATAAATTTTTCAAAACGTATTGAGAGAAGGTCTTCCCACATATAAGAACAAAAGACAAAGCTGTGAGGGAATAAATCATGCTATTTACAGATTGCTGTTCTTCTGAATTAGTGAGCACATTCCAATTTTGAGATACAAGAAATTTATTGATAATAAAGTATACGAAATAAAAACATAACTTAATTTTGGTGGTTTAAATATTAAATAATACACAAGTAATTTTTTAATGTTAATTTAAATTCCAAAATTTGCTATTTTGAATCTGAAAACAAAAATTTGCTGTTCATTTAATGTTTTTAAAGAAATTAGAAATCTGTCTTTTTAAAAAAACATTTCAAACATTAGACCGATTCTGAGATGTTTAAGTAGATTGCCATTTGACTAAAACTTTTTTTGATAAATTTGTGATCATGGTGGCAATTTTTAATCGACTAAAATTTTCCAAATTTTTTCATGCATAACTCGTATAATGCATATATATACTCCGCCATACATTGTTTGTGCATATTTATAGAGTGTAACATACCAGGAAAGAAATTCTTACTAAATTTTGGTCTTTAAAATAAATTCTTTTTATATTAATTTCTGTGTGACACGCAATTCAGTGAAGAAAAAACCATACTTTGGATCTTTGAGATTCTCAACGTTTGTGCGAAACTGATACCTTTACCTTACTTACTGTACGATTCTAAATATAACGTCTATTGTCTCATACGAACGTATGAGACAAAACTAATTTTTATATCTATGAAATATACACTGGTGTGCAAAAACTTAAGCAACAGGTAGGTTTTTTTGCCATAACTTCACGAGAAATCATCTGAGAGACATGAAATTCAGAAATGAGGTACAGCATTTTGTTCTGAAAGAATGACGAAAGCATAGTTGCGCAGAAATGAATACAATGCATACAGTATGGAATCAAACAAAAAAAGGCTTTATTGAACTCATAGTATCGTTACACATGATTGTCTGTCCAAGAGGAAGAACAGCAAGCAGATGTTCCTTAGTATGGGATATGCCCTCCCCTTACTGCAATGGTTGCTTCGCACCGTCTCCCCATAATCAGCACCAGATTGTCCAACAGTTCTTGAGGTAAGAGTGCCCATTCCTCAATCAGCATCTGTTTAAATTGTCGGGTGTTCCCAGGAGGATGTAATCGTGCCGCACGGCGTCTCCCCAAAGCATCCCACACATGTTCTATCGGATGTAAATCAGAGGAGCACGCCCGCCAATCCATTCGAGTGATATCTTCACTTTCCAGGATCTCCTCAACAGCATGAGTCCTGTGTGGCCGTGCATTGTCATCCATAAAAGCGAAGTCTGATCCAATGGCACCTCGGAACAGACGCACATGGGGAAGGATCTTCTCCTGACAATAGCGATCTCCAGTTACAGAACCTCTGTCGAAAACGTGGAGCTCAGTTCGCCCGTTCATCATAATGCGTCCTCTGACGACAACTCCAGGACCACCGAAACGGTCTCTTTCCATGATGTTACTGGGTTTAAACCGTGTCCCAACCTCTCTCCAAATCAACTGGCGTTGGGAATCGCTTGTGGCACTAAAACGACTCTCATCTGTAAAGAGGACACGACTCCATTGATGAGATGTGCAGTTTTTGTGCTCCCTGCACCACTCGAAACGGTGCCGCCGGTGGGAAACTGTCAAAGGGATGCAGCGTTCAGGACGGCGGGCGAATAGGCCACCTTTGTGAAGGCGTCTGGACACAGTAAAACGCGACACTTTTCGCCCTGTTGCTGCACACAGTTGCTGAGCAATGGCGCTTGCTGACTGGTTTCGGGTTCTTTTCTCCTGCAGGACGATATGTCGGTCATCCACTGCAGTGGTTTTCCTGGGGCGGCCACCACCAACCTTTCTCACAGCTGTACCTGTGGTTTGGAATGCTTTCCAAGCGCGCGAAACGACACTTTTGTTGATTCCGAACTCTTCAGCTACACTGGTCACACTACGCCCTTCCTCCAGCTTTCCGATCATTCTTCCATATGTGAAATCGTCCAGGTGATTTCTGCTAGCCATATTTCACGAATTAACTCACATGCACTTGCAGCGAATGTCTTCAATTGCGTCTCCGTCCTTCCTTTTATTGTAGTGCTGAGCTGCGAGCGCCTTCCGCACGTGTTTTGAGTACGCTCAAGTCGCCTGTGACGTTTTGTTCTTGATATTTGCATGCGCATGACCTTTCTCTTGAATTACGTGTTCATTGTACTGATCGCAAGAGCTCCTTTTCTTCAATTTCATGGCTATCTGCTTAAAATTTGCATTGTTTCTTAAATTTTGCACACCAGTGTATATCCCACTAATAAGGTAAGTAATATTTGTGAGTATACTGAAATGATTATACTTCACTCATTTCAAAGTTAATAATATAAAGTTTTTAAATTTTTCTGTAAAGTTTACGATTTGAAACATTCATATTAACTCATTCAATAATAATATGGCATTTATTTTAATTATTATGCAAAATTGCTTGAATACTGTAACATTCAACTGTCACATTCAATTAAATTTAAAAATTCTACGTTTATATAACGTTACATCTGATCAAGATATTAAATGTTTTTTTGATGTGTTTAAATTTAAATAAATGTACTTTGAAATATTCAGGTTTATGCGTGAAGAATTGACATCTTCTTTTCTCCTATAAAATAAAGAACTTTATTCTATCATGTGCATCTATTATTTATCACTTCCAGCAGATGAAAGCTGGATCGATGCCATCTTTCTTTTCGTTTTCAAAGAAAAAATGGATTCTCAGTTTTCTCTTCATATTTCAACCG
Source organism: Argiope aurantia (assembly GCA_026543865.1). Classification (NCBI taxonomy): domain Eukaryota; kingdom Metazoa; phylum Arthropoda; class Arachnida; order Araneae; family Araneidae; genus Argiope; species Argiope aurantia. The sequence continues at coordinate 21,570 of JAPMOR010101385.1, forward strand.
TTCACTTCCACGTGGCAACGGTGTTAAATCATGGAGGAAGAAATCTCTCTCATAAAACCGCAACAATGAAACATCTTGGAGATACTGTTCTTCATTCTTTGCTTCAATAGAACATCAGAAATTCTAAACGCTATGGCAGGGAAAGTTTAATAGAGGGTCTAGGTAAATGATATGAGAAATAATTTTCATAAAAATATCTGACATATTAAAGTGAAAATAACTATCTTTTATAATTTTTTAAAACAGTTTTACTCCATATCTATCAGAATATTAAATGCATCCTTCATACAACAAGAGTGTCAAGATATTAATAAAGCATTTAGAATTTTCCAAAAACGAACCATGTTTTAATTTTTTATATATTGGCTGGCAACAGATATATAAATTGCGAAGTGCTCAAAATTGCGAGAAAAATTTGCTTATATTAATTAAAAAACAGTTTACCGAATATTTATTTATTATTAAATTTTCTAGCGTCTGTTTTCTTTAGTTGTAACTATCTTCAAAAAAGAATACAGCCATTTTTAATGAATCTACCGTATGATTTGCAGGCTCTCTACCCTTCATAATGAAAATGATATGTTAATAATAAGTTGATGCTATTTGGCTTCAAGTATAGAAGGAAACAAGAAAATGGATCGAAAGGAAGAAATAATATGTGATGCTCAAGACACGCTGATTTTGAATCTTTTCAATAAAAAATGGAGGCTCTGAAGATAGAGGAAATCACGTATCTCTAAGCATCCAATGTTGAATTTTCAACATATACGAGTATTAACTTTTGATCGAATGTATTGAAGGTACTAGAATGAAAGACAATTATTCTTTCTCCTGAGAGATTCATGAAGTTGATGGTGGCCAGCTGAATGTGAAAGGAGAAAGAGTGCAAGTTTCACTCAATCAATTCTTAATTTGGGGATTAATAATAGATTACTTTTGCAAAAATTATATGAAAGTTTATTGAAATATCTTATCGAAGAGTAGTTATTTCGGGCAACTTAAATAGCCGAGTCAAATATGGAATTATAATGAATTGGAGATTAAACGTTTTACTTTAATACGAATTCAAATTTCTTCTACTAAATTGAACTACTGGCCCTTACTCATTTTAAGGTGCATTTCTGCATCTTGTATTTCCTTCTCATGTCTCTTTATGTACAACTATTTTTTTTACCAAGTCTCATTTCTCGCCTCCTCCAGACAATATTAGTTTAGGTATATTAATGTTCCGTTTCAGAACAACACCAGGGTTAATATGGAACGGACATCGTAATTTTGAACCTTGGTAAGACTAAGAGGACGACACCTAATCTGGCATTTCCTATACAAACTTCCACACTACCTAGGGCGAGAACACTTGATCTCAACGGATTTAAAGGGAACCAAACCCGCTTACGTGACTATTCTTCGATGGTATCGGGTCTCGAACCTGAGGCCCTCCGTTTACGAAACTGAGATCTTACCACCAGGTCACTGTGGCCTCCCGACAATACTGGGAGAAGAATGATTATGAATTATTTCTGTCAAAGTTATTTAATAGTTATGATAACTTATAAACGATATTAGCTGAAATATAATATATTAATTTTCTCGTACATGAAAAGCATAAAGTAATTATGTATATATATATTTGTTACATGAAAGAAAACATTGGAACTGTGTTTAAAAGTAAGCCAATCAAATACGGATTTCAATAGTACTCAAAGAAAAATCAAATTACTCAGAACTTCACCGAAATAAATTCACACTCAAAAGGAATACGTTATTTGCGGGTGTTTAAAATATCAGTGTTTTATAGTAGGACAGAAAATATTTAATAACATTATCATAATGCATGAAAGAGAATATCATTTTGATTGTATAATAGTATAATTTCTGTTTTAAAGGAATTTCATTACTTTCTTGTAATGAGTCACACAACTTTACTCTATAAAATTTTTCTATATAGTTGTTTCTTAATCGGTATGTCATTTTTAGAGTGAAAATGTTTTTCTTCAAAAATGTAAATTAGATCATATTTGCATTCATTTTCCAATCGATACTATGAGCCTCTGAAGCGGAAATAAAATTATATTTCCCTTGACCAGGAAGCAGCAGAAAACACCCTTTCTGTAACGGAAATTCCTCGACCATGAGCTGAGATTTCCTTAAATTTGGCAATGTATTACCGCTCTGCTTTCTTTGAGTGCAGTTAATATTGAAGAAATTCAATGATATTTTTCTTAATCAACAATAAGCAGTTGTTATTGCTTATAAATTCAGTGTTTAGTTCTATATTTGAAAATAGCTCTTGATTTAGAAATTAGAAAGGGTATTGTTTCTATCTCTATAAATGAAAGTAATTGGCATTTCTAAAAGCAAAATCAGTCTTTTTTCAATTCGTTAAGCATAAATAAGGAATTTCTTTAAAACTTCGATATTAATTTTAAATCGACACTTGAAATTCACGTTTGTGCTATAACTTTTTCAGTAGATCATTTAATGAAATGCGTTCGTTTAATATTTGCATTATATACAATATGACAATCATCAGAATTTCCACGGGTAAAAAGAAATTATTTAAAAAAATCAATATATTTGTGGTTTTTATGGTAACGAGGATTATTTCATTTGGGATGTGAGTATGATGGAAGGGCATCGAAATAAAGGAAATTGAATAAAGTTGTCATCATTAGCAATGGAAAAATGATGTATTATTTTCTTCTATGACAATTACCTCAAACAGATTTCTGGCTAAAAATTTTAACAATCAAATACAACCCTAAGAAATTAATTCTGCAGCAATGAAGTATTTTTTTATCGTATCTACTTCCGCATCTTGAGTTTTAGTATTACTTAGATAAACGTACCGTTTTAAAGCAACACTACGGCTATTTTTTTACAGACCTCGTCATTTTGAACCTCGTTCAGATGACGAAGATGATACCTGAGCTGGTACTCCTCCTCTTCACACCACATCACACCAGTGGGAAGACGTTTAGCCCGGGTCGATATAGCGTGCACCAGGCCCGTTTACACGAACGTGAAACCCTCCAGTTCCGAAGCCGAGACTTTACCATCAGGCCACAGCGGCCCTTCGCATCTTGAAAAAATGGTTTACAAAGTTACTTTGTAAATTTTCAAGCAGAATAAATGTATTGCTGTTATTTAACAAGAATTTCATTTTCTTTTTCCAATATACTTAGTCATATTAAGTTATAAAGTTATGTGATTCATTTCTGCATTCGAACTCCATTGAATTCAATAAGAAGTCAACCTTCATTGGCAGCTTCATCTCTAAACTTTTAAGCCACATCAAATTAATGGACAATTTGATAAGACTTATATTTGGAGAAATCTAGTCTAGTAAAGGAATTTTCGCCACCGATTCCATGACCATAACTCCTCAAATAAGAGAAAAACATAGGAAAAGTAGGTAGAAGAATGAAAAAATGAAACGTTTTAATACTGAAATTGTTTTCCTTGAACTACCAGTTTATTTGGACTTTTAAACAACGATGATCCAAAACAGCGAAAAGTTAACAATCATAAATCAATACATCTAAATATAGTCTTTCTTAACATGTAAAGAAACGTACAAATGTCTTATTTTTGTTTTTAACACAAGGTAAAAGAAAAGGATTAAAATCTTCGCATTCCAAATTGATTCCATTCTCTTTTAAACTTATCTGACCTTTTTGTGAAATTTGAAATATAAAATTATTTTTGCTTAGTAAAATTAGGAAAAAAAATTCCACCCATTGCAACAATTACCTCAGTTTTCATACGCAAATGACAGTAGAATTCATTCAATATACATTGGCCATAAATAAACTAAATGATTTAAATATTTTGTTTTAAAATTGTTCAAATAGATGTTTAATACTTCAATCAAAAATAATTTTGATTAAAACATTTGTTTAAATATTGAATTTCTATTCCTCTTTCATGCCTCAAAGTCATAAAGACTGGATGTGTTTATGATATAGTGGAATGGCTCTTTTTCTTAATTCATCAGGTAGCTAAAGACAGAATGATGTCAAGAAATGTGTGATCCCTGCAAGGTCTTTCTCTTAAAGAAGAAAAAGTGAACTTCCATAGGCACATAAAGGGCATAATTCCAAAATAGAAATAATTTAATGCATGCCGATGTCTCGAATAAAGTTAATCTTTGAACATTTAGAATAAGCAAAGCACGAAGTCTTTGAACATCAACTTTCAGAAATTATTATTATTTTTATTTAAAAATTTCCAAATTAAATATTTATGCTGTGTATTTAAGAAAGAACGTTTGAAGACTCGGTGTGAGCTGAAAAATGTAAGGTCACAGTACTTTGTCTCTACATCGGAAATGGAGGATAAAAAGTATGAATTAAAAAAATGTTCCTGTCTGAAACACTTAAAATCTACTACTTAGTATGAATCTTGTTTATAAATAATTAATACAAATGGATAGGTGTTGTTATTTTTTTTAAATCAAACGAATCTCGGAAATATTTTGTTCATATTAAAATAGAGCATACTGAATGTTTCCCAGTCACCAGATATTGGATACTTGAAATAAAATGATGTCACATCAGTTTTATTTTCTGTCATTATCCAGACATCATGTGGCATATTTTTATTGAAAAGAAACTCTGTGAATAATATATTTCACAGTATTAAAGAATGACACTGACATCTTCCGCCGAAGACCGAAAAAACGATTCATTTTAAAATCCTGTGGATGATCGCTTTCGCAATGATGCAAGGTTATTTAGTGTCCACATGAATTAATAAAGAGTAAACTGATGAACTTAAGGGAAGTATAATCTACGAATTGTATCAGAAAGCAAAAAAGATTAAAAGAGTTTTCCGTTTCTTGCTTCTTTATCACTTAAATACTGCACTTGTTCACAGAATATTGAGTGTTTGGTAACAAAGAATGTTCCAGGTTCTATTCAGCTTTGCAAAAGTAAGCATCCACTGTCTTGGAGAAGTAATAAGTATTTCCTCTTTTCTTTTCAAATTGATGTTTCCAAAAATTGTTTGAAGAGTTTACCCATATTTAATATGAGTTCCCTTTGTGAAATCAACATCCAAATGAAATCAATATGAGCATTCGATAAAAGAGACGGATAAAACACTGGTGTGCAAAACTTAAGCAACAATGCAAATTTTAAGCAGATAGCCATGACATTGCAGAAAAGGAGTTCTTGCGATAAGTACAATGAACTCGTAATTCAAGAGAAAGGTGATGCGTATGCAAATATCAGGAACAAAACGTCACAGTGCGACGTGAGCGTACGCAAAACAAGTGCGGAAGGCGCGGGCAGCTCAACACGGACAGCTGGAGGAGGGGCGTAGTGTGACCAGTGTAGCTGAAGAGTTCGGAATCAACAAAAGTGTCGTTTCGCGCGCTTGGAAAGCATTCCAAACCACAGGTATAACTGTGAGAAAGGTTGGTGGTGGCCATCCCAGGAAAACAACTGCAGTGGATGACCGATATATCGTCCTGCAGGCGAAAAGAACTCGATACCAGTCAGAAAGCGCCAATGCTCAGCAACTGTATGCAGCAACGGGGCGACAAGTGTCGCGTTATACTGTTTCCAGACGCCTTCACAAAGGTGGCCTATTCGCCCGCCGTCCTGAACGCTGCATCCCTTTGACAGTTTCCCACCGGCGTCACCGTTTAGAGTGGTGCAGGGAGAACAAAACTGGACATCTCATCAATGGAGTCGTGTCCTCTTTACAGATGAGAGTCGTTTTAGTGCCACAAGCGATTCTCAACGCCAGTTGATTTGGAGAGAAGTCGGGACAAGGTTACATCCCAGTAACATAAAAGAAAGAGACCGTTTCGGTGGTGCTGGAGTTGCCGTCTGGGGAGGCATTATGATGAACGTTTGATAAACGAACTGAGCTCCACGTTTTCGACAGAGGTTCTGTAACTGGAGATCGCTAATGTCAGGAGGTGATCCTTCCCCATGTGCGTCTATTCCGATGTGCCATTGGATCAGACTTCGTTTTTATGGATGACAATGCACGGCCACACAGGACTCATGCTGTTGAGGAGCTCCTGGAAAGTGAAGATATCACTCGAATGGATTGGCCGGCATGCTCCCCTGATTTAAATCCGATAGCACATGTGTGGGATGCTTTGGGAAGACGCCTTGCGGCACGATTACATCCTCCTGGGAACACCCGACAACTTAAACAGATGCTGATTGAGGAATGGGCACTCTTATCTCAAGAGCTGTTGGACAATCTGGTGCTGAGTATGGGGAGACGGTGCGAAGCAACCATTGCAGTAAGGGGAGGGCATATCCCATACTAAGGAACATCTGCTTGCTGTTCTTCCTCTTGGACAGACAATCATGTGTAACGATACTATGAGTTCAATAAAGCCTTTTTTTGTTTGATTCCATACTGTATGCATTGTATTCATTTCTGCGCAACTATGCTTTCGTCATTCTTTCAGAACAAAATGCTGTACCTCATTTCTGATTTTCATGTCTCTCAGATGATTTCTCGTGAAGTTATGTCAAAAAACATACCTGTTACTTAAGTTTTGCACACCAGTGTAGTGTAAGCGGAAATCCATTGGCCATCCAGACTGAATTTATATGAATCACAGTAGATTTCAGATATAAAATGGCATATTTCCAATGACAAACCGTCCTGATTACAAGGTGCATCAATTAAGTATACTGAATGTTTCGTCCAATGAAAAATAATAAAATTACGCTTAAACCAGTGAGAGTTATATTCCCAAAGTTTTTTAAATGCTTCGATATATAGATGATGTTATCTCTTTATCACAATATAAAAATTTTTGGATACGGGACAAGGTCGTGGGTGCCATTGGTTATCAAATTTTGACTCTGAGAGTCTTTCACACGACCGTTTTCTACTACGTATTATTGCGGCAATGAAGAGAGACAATCGAATCTCCATGTACGAATGGTCATGGAACTGGAATCATGATCAAGACAGCTGGGTTCGAATCCCACTAGAGACAATAGTATATGTGAATACTTAATTCCTCGATTTTATGTTTTCCTTTATTTCATGTTCCAGAAGATACTGGACATTTCTTTAGTTTACCAGACAAGTGTTCTGGACTTTTCTTACTGTCTCTAGAAGAGTATTATGGAACTTTCTCTGCTTGAATAAAAGCAGAAGATTTGTCAGTTACTGTATTCTCAGTTCTGAGTTGAGTTAATAAATTGGTTTAGCTCTACTTCTTCTGTGCGTCATTGAGTTCAACACTAGAATATCTACCTGACATTCTTTGGTGGAGGTGCCGGGCACGATTCCAGTCAGCGTGGAAACGCAATTACGAAGAAACGATCGCCTTAAAGGCCTTGAACCAGAATTTGGACTTTATTTCCCACCACCCAGAGAGACAAGGAAAATGCCTTCAAAACAGGAAACGAAACCTTCCTTCCTGACGTCTGCACAGCCACAATATCGAAATCCATCTGTATTTAAAGGAGACGTGGGACAAGACCCAAGCAAATGGCTGAAGGAATACGACAGATTGTCAAAATTCAACAGATGGGATGACATGGCTTGCCTCGCAAATGTGTTCTTTTTCCTGGATGGCACAGCAAAGCAATTTTTCAAAAATAATGAAGAGAAAATGACTTTCTGGGATATTTTCAAATCAAAGTTAAAAGAGGCATTCGGGGAAGCAGAACACTATGTGAAGAAGGCAGTAGATGAGCTAAAGAATAGAGCTCAAAAATCGGGCGAAAGCACTCAATCGTACATCCAAAGTCTGTTGAGTTTATGCCATCAAGTCGGACCAGATATGTCAGAAGAAGAGAAAGTGTCTCATCTGATGAAAGGAGTCGCCTAAGATGTTTACCATGGACTACTGACGAAAGAAATAACCACTACAGAGGATTTTATTAAATGGTGTAGAAAGATCGAAGATAATCTGGTGTAGGAAATTTGAAAGGCTCCCAAATGTCGTACCAATGGCTGAAATTGACCAACAACTGGATCTGTTATCACTAGTACGTCAAATAGTGCGCGAGGAGATCCAGCACCTTATGTCTCCAGCATTCAATCCAGAACAAAGGCATTGAAGCCATTGTTCGAGAGGAAGTGGAAAATGCTTTGACTCCTTTATCACAGACAACACCAGAGTGGACAAAGGTCAAACAAAGACGCCAACCTACCTATGCTGACGTTGCCAGACGACCTATGCGCGTATCAAAGCAACCACAGAGGAAGACAGATGTCTGGATCACCCCTGATAGAAGACCCGTCTCTTTCCATTGTGGCCGCTCTGGCCATGTAGTTCGATATTGCAGAGATCGCAAAACTATTTTTGAGGCATATTGGGCTAATAGTAGAGATTTCGGCCGTCCACAGTCGAATGAAGGACACTATGCCGACGAATACAGTCGACCAGCAGCCCGAGGTTTGTCGCCCAGCCCATCAAGAGGACGATCGCTGACACTCCTCTATAGATCTCCGTCGCCATATAGAAGATCCAGTCATTCTCCTAGCCGCAGAAATGAGGAAAACTAAGCATGCGACCTTCCTTGGGGGTGAGGCCGCTAGTGACAAAAATCCTCCGATGCCTGCAACTTTTGAAAAGATGATGGATAATCTTCTGCGACATTTAAAATGGACAATGTGCCTTTGCTATTTAGATGACATTGTGGTGTTTTCAGAAACATTCGGTGAACATCTTCAGAGGTTGAATATCGTCCTTCAGTGCATACAGAACGCCGGCCTTATCCTTAATCCAAAAAAATGTCACTTTGGAGCAAAAGAGATAAAGATCTTGAGACACCTAGTATCCAGTGATGACGTACGACCGGACCGAGAAAAAATAAAGGCCGTGAGTGACTTTCCCGTTCCTAGGAATATCCATGACATCAGAAGCTTTCTGGGACTTTGCTCTTACTATCGCCGATTTATCAAGGACTTTTGCCATAACGCCGAAACTCTACAGTTGTTATTGAAGAGGGACACAAAATTCTGTTGGGGATCTGAACAAGTGGAAGCTTTTAAGACCTTGAAGAAAGATCTTACCTACGATCCTGTCTTAGGCCTTTATGACGAAACTGCATCAACGGAACTTCACACTATCACGAGTGGATACGGAATCGGCGCAGTATTAGTCCAAATCCAAGATGGGAAGGAAAAAGTAATAGCTTATGCCTCGTGGACTCTGACGAAGGCTGAGAAAAACTATTCCACAACTGAAAGAGAATGTCTTGCGACCATATGGGCTATAACTAAGTTTCGGCCATATCTCTTTGGAAAGGCTTTCAAGATCGTCACCGACCATCATTTCCTGTGTTGGCTGACAGGACTGAAGGATCCCTCTGGAAGACTCGCTAGATGGGCGCTGCAACTGCAAGAATACGACGTATCAGTGGTGTACAAAAGTGGAAGGAAACACAAAGATGCTGATAGTCTGTCCAGAAACCCATTAAAAGTCATCCCCATGCTTCATGGTATGAGGATTCCATAGGTGCCACTTTATTCACTAATCTCTCAGAAGAACATATGAAAGATCCGGTATTGGCAAAAATAATACGAGACCAACAAAGTACCAAAACAAGTAGGCTGGGAAACTTTGAAGTAGTCGAAGGAGTCCTCTACAAGAAGAATTTAATCCGTCCGTAAAGAAATTTCTACCAGTGATCATGAAGCATGGAGCTCCACGAGTAATCATTACAGACCGTGGGCAAGTTTTTCAATCCAAGCTGGTGTCCGATATTAATAAACTGTGCAATATCACTCATCGAATGACAACAGCCTATCACCCGCAAACAAATGGCCTTACAGAGCGATTCAACAAAACGCTAGCGGATATGCTTTCTATGTATGTTGATATCGAACAGAAGAACTGGGACCAGATATTGCTGTTCGTCACATTCGCATACAACACTGCCAAGCAGGACATGACAGGTTTTACGCCCTTCTACCTCCTACATGGGCGAGAAGCTGAAACGCCGTTGGATACGATGTTTCTTCTCTACCCCAACGAGTTCAGCCAAGAAGACGATTACGTTAGTCATCTGATCAATAAGGCAGAAGAATCGAGGCAATTAGATCGTGCACGAACTCTCGAGGCTCAGCAGAAATATCGCCGGCATAATGACTCCAAACATTGGATAGTGGCATACGAACCAGGGGATTTAGTGTGGAATTTTATTCCAGTTCGTAAAAAAGGGCTTTCCGAGAAGTTCCTCAAGAGTTACTTCGGCCCTTATCAAGTTTTGAAGCGGTTGTCCGACGTCACTTATGAAGTAGCCGATTTCGATCCTAATTCTAGAAGGCGGAAACCGAAGGAAGTTGTCCACGTTTTACGCATGAAACCATACCATGACCCAGAAGAACAAGACGACCAACATTCTTATAAAATAATGGAGGTTCCGGAAAGAAACATTTCTCAAGAGACTATTCACTGTGAAGACACGACAACTTATACTGCCCTGTGACTCGATCGAGAGCTAGAAACACACAATGAAATGTCATATAACATCGAGACGCTGTTCTTCTAAGGAGGGAGCATTGCCGCATTGAAGAAAGACAATCGAATCTTCATGGCCGAATGGTCATGGCACTGGTCTTGTTATCAAGAGACCTGGGTTCGAATCCCACTAGAGACAATGCGATTAATAGTATATGTGAATACTTAATTCCTCGATTTTATGCTTTCCTTTATTTCATGTTCCAGAAGATACTGGACATTTCTTTCGTTTACCAGACAAGTGTTCTGGACTTTTCTTACTGTCTCCAGAAGAGTATTCTGGAACTTTCTCTGCTTGAATAAAAGCAGAAGATTTGTCAGTTACTGTATTCTCAGTTCTGAGTTGAGTTAATAAATTGGTTTAGCTCTACTTCTTCTGTGCGTCATTGAGTTCAACTCTAGAATATCTACGTCGTGACAATATAATGAAGAAAACTGGACATGAAGTTTATAAAGCTGAAGCAAAAAATTAATATGGAGCTTTTTGACCAAATGAAACCCAAACTTGATATGGAAAAAGAATTTCATTCATCTAAGACTTCGTTTTTTTTTTTTTTCATTATTGTATTTATACGCTTGTGGAAGTACAGATCGATAAATAATGAACTTATTGATGGATTCAGCTCAAAATTTGATTCTTGTTTACACTTTACATTTTAAAATTACATACACAGGCGTCATGGCATAGGGGTAGCGTGTCTTCCCCATGATCTGGAAGTCCCGGGCTCGGGTCCTGGTTTGGGTATGGTTGTTCATCCGTTCTTCTATCTGTGAGATGTGTGAATGTATCCTCTTGTAAAAAGGGGTTGTGCAAGCGAATGAGGGATGCGTGAGTAGCGAAGTTCTACTCTTGGCCCTAGTTGGCGCTATTATAAAAACAAGAGACGCTCCCCTTCCGGCTTAAATCGTTGTCTTCGTAACAGCGGGCTTGTCCGTGGATAAAAAACAACAACAAAACTGTGTGCGAATTTTTATAGATATGTCTTTTTACATTTCCAGCAATTTTGTGTACCTGTATTCTGACAAAGTCTAAAGAATTTCTTGCTATTTGATTTTTCCGAAAGTTTGACAAAAATTCTACAAATTGAGTGAAAATATCATATTCGTCTATTTCAAAACATTTTGGAGTTTGTCTGTTCAAAGACCCATGGATATATTATAACTCCCGAACGGTATTTTTCGGTTCCAGGAAGGTCTAAGATGTGGAGCCTCGGAGAAAACTCAAGGTCGAATTTCTTGTTAATTACAATAAAATCCTTTTTTATTCTTCGCCCAACAAAGAGTAAAAAAAAGAATGAAAATAATTAAATAAAATTGAAAAAAATCCATAAAATTATAAATTGAATTTATATTTTCAGGTATATACTTAAGAATCAGATATTAAGTTTTTCAAAAGCTGTCTTATAATCGTTTGCTTTATAATAACAATGAGCTACTTTAAAATGTGAAGAATTAATAGTTTTTCCTTACATTTAGATTGAAATTGTACTGAATGATTCTTATTAAAAATACCTTCTAATTTTTCTTTACGTTATTATTTTTAATGTTTTATATCTTTGAAAAGAGGAAACACTTCATTTTCGCATTGCAGCTATTGAAAATGTATTTTTTCCGACGAAGACAAATTTTCCCCGTCTTACATTATTTGTCTACGTCTGGAAAGGAGGTCCCTCATAAAATATGTCCAAAACGGTATACTCTATATCACAAAGAAAAAATTAAGACTAAAAAAAAAGGTAAAATAAGGATTTATATATTTCAGATACACTTATACCTGTCGCAAAGTATTTCCACTATCGGACTCTTTGTTCCGAAAGCCGATTTCACCTTATTTCTTATCATTCAAATATCCTTCCTTTTCACAAGCAACAAGCTTTTGTTTTTTGAAAGTGTATTTTTCCCTTCACATAAATTTATACCTCTTGGGGAGAAAAAAACTAGGAGCTTTCTAAAGTTTCTTTCAAGTCTTTTCCTTTCTAAAGTTTCTTGAAAACTCTTCCATCATACCTTACAGTATTAAGGATAAAAAACACAGGTATAAGGCTTTTTTTATGTCTGATTGATTAGAAATCTATGTAACTAATAACTCTATACTAACAGTAAAAAACACTTTAGGGTCATTTAAAAGCATTCCTTAATTGTTTTAAGGGGAGAAAATATGTAACATATTAATTTATATTACACTCAATTTTAAATGATGAATTAATTTTTAGAATTATTTTGGGTGTATCTTTACTAGTGTTGGGTATTTTGCGCTTATTGTATTTAATTCTTTTCATTGAACGAATGATTGTTGAATGTCTTTATATGTATGAAAAATTGTTAATCAGTTTGTATTATAATTTTATATGATTAAAATTTAGATAATTTTTATAGATGAAACCGCTGATTCCAATCATCATGTGTTCTTTTTTCTATATTTCCGAAATCAAAATCACATACAATGGCTACATGAAATTTCCACGAAATGCAATTCCGTGAGGAACCCACGTATGAATAACGAGCTAAAAATGAAGGCGTCATTTGCATAATACACTGCGTTTCCTTTAAAATTGCTTTTCTTATTTTGACAGACCTTCGCAGCGCCCGGATGATGGATGCCTAAAATAAAACACCGCCGCTTTAACTTAATTCTCTGCTATTATCCCAGTATTACTTTTTGGGATGTGGCGGTTATTTGTCAAAACTAAACCTTCCCAAATAATCTCTTATCTCAGAACTCAAGAATGTCATTGATAGTTTTCGTTGGGAGCGGGGATTGTCAGGAAACAATTTCCGACATGGTGTGGCCACGAACAATCCATCAGCTGACAGCCGGCATGCATTAATTATGCAGAATTTGATGAATTAGCGGTGGCAAAGTCTCGCGATTTCGCCGCAAGGCGGTAAACTCAAAGTTTATGATGGACGATAATTTTTGGTATTTATGTGTTCATCTATATTTAGGGATTGATGACTGAGTGTTTGGACGTAAAGAGAGTTTCGATTCGATTGACTTTTACGATTCTGCTGCAATAGCTTATTGTTTTGGGAGATGAGATAAATATTTCACAAAAGATATTGGAAGAAAATTTATCTACTATCTTTTAGTTATTCATTAATATTTATTCTAATGAATGACAATATTTATACTGACTATGTGGATTGAAGTGACAAGCTCTAACAATTGAGGGGCAAGATGGAAATGTTTAATTTAAATATATTAATGCATAATAAGGTATGGTTCAAGAAAGTAGTAATAAAAATTTGAATTTTTCTGTTATGTTCGAAGTTATATAATTGCCATATCTGCAGAAGCTAATAATATCGTCGTGCAGTAGAGTTTGCGACTAACGACTGCCAACACGATGCAATGCAAAAAATAGATAAAATTCTTATGTTTACTTACCTGCTCTCATTAATTAATCCTAATAATAATGTGAATGTAGATACCTTAATACGAAATACTAATTATGAATTTATTAAGAAAAATTCGTCAAATTATACTGTGAATGGAACAAAATCACTTTCAAATAAATCCTGTCTTCAAACTTTGGGCCTGGATGAATCGAAAGTTCACTCGATTTGATACCAGATGAGGCAGAAATGGAAATAGATTCTTCTTCTGAGCGTTCTTCAGATATAGAGTTAACTGAGAATTGTTTAGATCCGTATCATTCGTAAAGTTTTTAATTCAGAAAGTAATGTTTCTAATTTTATAATGCAGAGCAATGTTTCTAAATATTACATATAAATCATAACAACTTTTCACATGCATTTTTTATTCGAATTGAAGGAATTGTTCACCATAACCATTAAATGATTTTAAATTCACGTATTTATAATAAATCTACTTTAGAAGATATGCATATAATTAAAAAATTAAATTATTCAAAAATGAATTATTTATTTGATTCTTCAATTAACTTAATTTCAATTATTCTGAAATAGTTTATTCCATTTAATTAGCAAAGCAGACAATTGTATCATAAAAAATAAACTAGAGGCATTTAAATTTCATTTTCTTTTAATTTAAGACTTTATTTGGTTTTGATTCTCCTATTAGCAATCATTTTTCTCCTTTAATTCTCATATGAACGAATAATTCACGTTTCTTCTATTAAAATTTAAATATTTCAATAATATTTAAAGCCATACTCTCTCGAAAATTACATATTCCACAAAACAGATGATTATTCAATAATCGTTTATTTGATAATATTTTATAAGTGATTCTTTTTTACAGTCAAAATCTCAAAAACAAAAATGGAAAATGTCTCATTCCATTCATGTAAAACTGTCATTGACTGATTATAGCCTAATTCAGTTCTTAATTTTATTGCGCTGGAAAATAGTGCCTTGCTGATTTGTGTCATCTCCACTCCACCCACATTTTTATCCATCTGATCTGCTGCAGCTGTCCTTTAATTTGTCTGCGCAGCTGAAATGATAGTTCGCGGTTGTCTAGAATTTTTCACTTTCATTGAGAGTTTAATTTTCATACCTTAACTGGTTGGAAGTAGGTTTCAGTTTTTTTTTTCTTTTGTCCACTTTTATATTATTTACATAACATAATTGATCCTATTTTTATATTAAGAAACAGAAACTTAAGTTAAATTCCGATATTAATCTTCATTATCATTTCGCTCAATATTATTTACTGTACATAAAATAGAAAACTAATCGAAAAATTCGCAGAGATTCGAAAAGTTTTTTTAAAGAATATGCAGTGAGTTAAATAAAAACGAACAAAACTTTTTCATAATTAACAACATTTTCGTCATTAATGGAATATGGGAAAGATAAATTATGCATTGTAAAATAAAATACCTATAAATACAGGTATAATCAAAGAAGTAAGTCATGATTTCAAATGATATGTGTGGGATTTCAAGTTAATGTTTGCGATTAAGGAAAAAAAAATCATTTAAGTAACGCTGAGCTTTCCTTTTTTTATATATTTCTATTCATTTGATAATAAAAATAATAATTTATAGGGAGTTATTTGAGTATTTTTATACAACTTGTAGTTTATTTGTGTCGCGATGGTCGATTTCAGTGTAAAAGGAAACATAAAAACTCGGTACGGAGATGTTATATTTTACTCAGATCTTTCTTCCAGATATGTAAAAAATAAGTTATAGGAAAAGTTTGAACACATAACATGTTTTTTTTTAAGTTTGAAATAGAGAGGACATTATCTCGGAGCAACAAAAAAAAATCTTAAGTGAAGAAAGGTTAAAATGAAAAAGATTTCCTAAGACAGGAGTATCCAAACTCTCAGTTAAGAAGTATTCGAAGTTTCTCATTTAACTCATTATTTCATTAATTTCCTAGCTCTTAAAGTTTTCTGCTTTTATTTAATATAAATTACTTTTGACAGATACTGCAATGAACATTTTACTTATAAGTAGACAGAGGAAACGAGCGAAATAAAAATCTTTCTTTGCTAGACAAGTCAACATTAATTACAGATGAAAAGATGTGCATCAATTTTTAATTCATAAAAATGTAATGTTTTGCTTCGTGGTGATCTAAAAAAGTTTAGGAATTATTCTGTAAAACTGCTGACTTCAGGTAATAGGAAAACTGAGCGAGTTGATAAACTCAAGTCGTCTTTTTTTTTTTTTTCCTTCACTTTGTACACATTTAAATGAAATCACAAAATATTTTGCAAGATGCTTCACTAGGAAATTAATTTTTTATACTTTGAATAATTGTTGGATAAATTTCCCAACAAAGAGTTATTCAAATCTGAAGTAACCACCTACTAATTAATTGCCTGTGACCATGTTTGGATAGTCATGCGACTGATTCTCCGACCCGCCTAGAAGGAACACGGATAAAAAAAACTGAATGAACCCCGCTTCAGCAATAATGGTGGAAATCTTGGTTGAATCCTAAGGGCTATCACCGGCCACGGTACAACCTTTCCCTAAGGAAGGAACCAGACCCTTCTTCCCTAAGGAAGGAACCAGACCATTCTTCCCTAAGGAAGGAAC
>JAPMOR010101385.1:42008-99822 GCA_026543865.1 Argiope aurantia
CCAAAATCTCCTTTCACAAAATCGAAGGAATTTAAATTAGTTATTTAATCTTAAAATAATTATAACATAAGATCCACGAATTTTTATTAAAAAAATCTAATTTGGAATGCCATATTTTATTTTAATTCCAGTTAAAAAAATCTTACCCATTTTAAAAGGTTATTCAATCAGTTTATGTTTTATAACTTAAACGAATGGTCGATTATATTAAATAAGATTAAAATATTCCAACGATTGATTGAGTAATATCTGCCGAATAATATTAAATATATTTTGAAAATATGAATCTAATTTCAATTATATTTATAAATTTTTCATGGAATGAAATTTTTAAATCAAAAAATGAAAAATTTATTCAATTCCCAATGCATCGCATTTCAGTAAAATCGTATTTTTTTCATCCATATGTATATTAAAAAAATTCTTGATGTACTGATTACTGAAGAATACTTATGATTACGGTATTAAATACGATCAATAATTTTATTATTCTCATTTCTACTTTTGTTTCATTTCTTTTGAGCTTATTCTCTGAAGTCGCAAGTAATTTTTTAATCATCATCACACCAAGTATTACGAAATAATTTCAATATCAGGAAAATTATCATCTAAAATTGTTTAATCAACTTTCATAAAAATTTCTTTTTACATTCATCCAGGACATCATTTACAATTTCCTATATTCCTCACTGATAAAAGCAGACAATCCATCATTCCATTCTTACAATGCGCCTGGTACCTTGTCTGACCGCTGCCTAATTAACTCGTCGATGTCCTCTCCCTCACGGATAACGACTCGATGATTGCTGTCCCTATTTCACTATTTTAGCTGTTTCGCCTTTATTTGTCCTCGCAGCTGAAATGATGAATGAACCGAAGCAGTTGCGCGATTAGATAATGCGTTTTCGTTTAATTATTTAATCATATGACGGGCCAATTTTTCGATTTTCTTCTTTCAAACATCTCTGAAACGCAGATTGATATAGTCGGTTGCTATTTCTTCCGTATGAATGAATGCAAACTGTTTGTTAAAAACATTTTTTTTTTCCTATTAAAGGAGATATTGACGGATGCTGTATAAATATATATTATAGTTTAAATGTTTCAGACTATGTTTGATTTGTCTGTTTTAGTGGAAAAAGAGCCAGGAAAGGCTATAATGCGCCATGCATATGGTCAAATAAAAAGACTAAAATTGTATAAAAAGTTCAAAAAACATATGATAAAACTAGCTATGAAAAATCTAGAGTTTCAGATAAGGTGATAGATACCAATTGCTTTTAAAAACTTAAAAATGTTCTTATGTGGATTTTTCCCTAACAGCATTCGTATTTCCAGGGATGAGGAGTTAAAAAACTGTAAACGGTGGAGATTAAAATCCGGACATTCAATAAAAATATGGCGAATCGTTAAAATTACCTCACATTTTGAACACAAAGGAGTTCGATTCCCGAATAAAAGATATTTGTGGGTTAAGCGAGTATGACCAATACGGAGTCGAGTCAATTTGACAACGAGTTCACGTATTGAATGAAAAGGCCAAAATGTAACTGTGGGTTTTATAAAATGGAGTTTGTTGCTATTCTGTTGATCCCATGACCTACCACTGAGTGTACAAATGATGTGCCAATGAATTTCTTCCATCGCAATATGGTATTCCTTTCGTAAAAGGCAAAGATGTTTTTGCAGCATTGTTCGTCTGCTCATTTCCTGTGATTCCAACATGACTCGGAATCCAGCAAAAAAGGATGTCGAAGTCTCTATTTTGTAGGTTTCGTAAAAGGCCTAGGATTTCCAATGCAACTGGATGAATGTAATCATGAAAATGGGAAAGTGTTTTTAAAGAACTCATGCTGTCGGTATATATACAGAATTTGCGTTCAGAGCAGAGAGTTATTTTCTGTAGGGCATAAAGGATTGCCCCTAATTCGGCAGATAAAACAGAAAAAGATATGTGCAGATTGTAAGTCAGAGTTTGCGTGCCAAAAACGATACCACAACCAACGTGATCATCTGACTTTGAATCATCTGTGTAAATAGGCAAATACGTTGAAAACTGACAGCGGTGAGAACAAAAAAGGTTTTGAAAAAATAATTGGGGCCGTTGTCAACTTTTCAAACCCATGAAAAGTGAGGGATATCCCAAGGAGGGAATGAAAATAAATCAAATATTTGAATATCTACATCACGGAGTTCCGATTCATCAAGGAGTAATTTAACTCTCTCACGGAAAGGTAGGATGTGAAAGGGTCGAGCCGTGTAAAATCTTCGAAGGCGCTCAGGAAGTATCAAGCAGTGCACAGTGTGTTTCGGTACAGACAAAGCTCAGAGGTAGGATTGAACAGACATTTTTTGCCGCTGAACATTTAATGGTAGTTGGGTGGCATATAACATACAGACTCTCCACTGGTGAGGTCCGAAATACCCCTGAACAAATTCTTAAGGCAGAATGGCGTACGGTTTCCACTCTGCGTAAAACGGAAGATCTTGCAGAACCATACCATACATCCATAATCTATGCGTGATAGAATAACCGCTTCGTAGATTCGAAGCAAAGATGTGCGATCCGCTCCCCATGAGATTCTTGAAAGCGCCTTCAGAATATTCATTGACCTGTCAAACTTCTTCCACAGATGTAAGACATGCGGAAGTAAAGTCAGCTTAAGATCAAATATTATCCCTAAAAATTTAATTTCATCCACAACTGGAATTGCTACATTCCGAATATGGATTATAGGATCCAAATGATTACCTCGCGTTTTACAAAAGTGAACACACAGTTACTTTTTTCGGGAGAAATCTAGTATCCATTATGATCACACTAGTCAGTTAGCTTATTAACTGCAATTTGCAGTTGGCGCTCAATTAAGCGCATATTGCAGCCTGGGCAGGAGACCTGGAGATCGTACACATATAAAGTGCTTTGAACAGATGAAGATAAAACATTAAGAATGTGACTAAAATGAATCATAAAAAGTGTTACACTGAGGATTCTTCCTTATGGAACTCCATCAGCTTGAATAAAAGCATCGTAATAAAAATTTCCAATTCGGACACGACATGATCGTAAAGATAAAAAAAGTTCTTGAAAAAAATAGGTACATTTCCTTTAAAACAAAAATTTAAAAGAGTTGAAAGAAAGTGAAAAACGCCAAGTGCGATCGTAGGTTTTTTCTACATCAAAAAAGATAGACACAAGATGATTTCGGCGAACATATGCGTTGCGTATTTGGGTCTCAAGTAGGACGATATTATCATGTGTTGAACGTCCTCTGCGAAAACCAGTCTGCAAATGCGGAATACATGTCCTCTTCTCCAATTCGAAAAGAAACCTATCTTTGACCATGCTCTCCAACGTCTTGCACAAGCAATTTGTGAGACCAATAGGTCTGTAATGTAGGGCATTAGATGAATCTTTACCGGTTTTGAGGGTTGGGATCACAATAGCTTCATGCCATTGTGAAGGAAACTTCTGTTCAATCCAAATGCAGTTAAATAATAACAACATGTTGGAAAGAGAAGTAATAGACAAATGGCGAAGCATGCTATCTGTAATTCCATCCGGACCGAGACTAGTATCATGTGCTTTAGACAAGGCTGAAAGCAGCTCATGCATTTTAAAGTCGGAATTGTATGGAAGGGATCTTCTGGTAGTAAACCGCAAAACCTTTCGTTCCGCGCGATTCTTTATAGTCACGAAAGAAGGCTTGTAGGAATTAGCAGCAGAAACTTGGTCGATTGTTTTACGGAGAGTATTAGCAACGTCTGCGGGAGAGGAAAGCGTAATATTTCCCATTTTCAGCACAGGAAAGGAAAAATCGTTATAAATAACGTTGGATACTTTTACCTTCTTCCAATGTAATTTGCTAGAGGTAGAAGATGTAATTGAAGATACGAAGCGAGCCCAAGATTCTCTTTGGCTTCTCCGGTGGATGCGGCGAGCATTGGCTTTGGCGTGCTTAAATTCAGTAAGGTTTTCTAAGGTTTTCTATTTCTAAAAATAATAAAAAATCATAGAAACGTACTCCAGAGGGTGGAGGGAAATACCGGAGAATGCATTTTTCAATTTTAGTACGAACCCAATTTCAAGTTACAGAAAATTCATAATTTCAATCGCAAGTTAGTCGGCCAATTTTACAGATAACTCCGAAATTTTTCCTGTATTTTTTATTCTGCTATATTGTACATTTTTCTAAGCCATCGTTTTAACCGATCTCTTTTATATTTTAAAAATTATGTTTGTATCTTTCCTATTCGTTTGGGACCTATCACAATAAATTCAGCATATCCATTTTACTATAGATAGACGTTACTTTCTTGAATAAACGAGAGGGAGTTTTGAGTTTAAAGGGCTTGAAAGACCTTTACCAATCATCCTTTATATATCAAGGATTTAAATTGTTACAGAAACACCAAGACACTGCTGTCATGGAGAAACATCTGAGAAACATATAATTCTCCATCCCATATATTTATTGTCCACGTTTTATTCCAAAATATTTTCAAAGCTTTTACTGACCCATAATTCCTTGAAATTGTAAAACATTCTCAAAAGTGTTTTAACAAATTACTCCTTTTCATTAAACTCAATTTTTTATGAGTAACTTGTTAAAAACTGGTAAGATGAAAAGTAAAGGATTAGGGTTTTTGTAAAGCAAAAAATTCGTTGAAATAAGAAAATTTAGAAAAATATTAGGTTCGAAATAACTTTCTTCAAGGCCTAAACTAAGTATATAAAAAATATTGATCTGATAAATACAATAACATCATGAAATTATAATAAAATATGAATCTCTTTGTGTATATAAATTCAATCTCTCTTAAATCCATTAAATTGCACAGGAAAGAGCTAAAACTAAACAAAATTATATTTAAAACAACGTAATTTAAAATTACAGAATAGTATTTTGAAAGAAAAAAAAAACAAATTTATTTTATGTTAGCTTAGAAATAATATTGTGACTCGATGCATTTTACTAGGAGTACTTTCATTTTTAGGTTATAATTTTTATTTGAGTTATTTTAAAAAATTATCTTTTCAATTACTTTTCATGCATTTGTTTGCTGAAAGTTTATCACATTCAACTGCAAAATGAGATTTATATTTGAAAGATAGCATAAATCGATTCAATTTTTTTCCATTTTTTTTAGTTGCAAGTTTTTAGCAATAAGAGTTATTTAATGATTCTGATCTTTTCGAGAAGAGATTTATTGAAATATTTGTTTAGATTATAATTTTATAAACTTGTGATTTTTTTAAACTGTTAAGATTATTGTGAAAGAATGTTTAAATATTTTTCATTACATATTTGAAGTAACTAGCTGCAACGTAACTAATTTAAAATGTTCAACACCACTTTAGGAGAAAGCTGTAAAATACTGATAGTTAATAAACATAATCAATGATAATGATATGTTCTGATCCATTCCTTTAAAATACTAGAACTGTAATGTTCAACATTTATGAAGAATTAAAAATCAATTTCAAATAATTAAGCAACGATTCACAGTCCTAAAGCTTTATATTTTGCAGAAATACATAAATGCCACAATATTTTGGGGAATTCAATTTATAGTGCACAGTAAAGGTAAAATATTTTTTAAATCAGATTTGATAAATGGAAAAAAAATTAAATAAAATCACAAAAATGCTTAACAAAAGAAACTTTTACTCTATTCTGCTGATTATGCTTTTACTTTAAAAATGCGCTCATGACAAAGCTCTGTTTTTACTTTCATTGTGTATATAAATTAAATTAAGAGAACCTTTCCGAAAATCCCCACTGTATATAAAATGTATGTACCTTCACCAGAAAAGGGAGAGAAGTCAGTGAATTAAATAAATGTGAGCGTCCCCTTCTGGCAATTAATAAGAGAATCCCGCATTAATGGATTCTGGCAGCAATGGAACGTCGGTTGCAAGAATAAAAGGCTTTGACAAAACTAGGTGGGATGGATGCGAGCGAAATCGAGGAATTCTGGGAAGTCATTGCTTTAAAAGATGTGTGAAGGCTACTTAAGTTAATGCCAAAGGCATAATTTGTTCCTTTTTGCTTTTCAAAAGATAGAAAATTTCATTATAACCTTGAATATTTTTTTTATTTCTCCGGTAGCAGCATTATATTCCAAAAATTAAGTTTTATATTATTATTTTTTGTAACTCTTTTGAAGCAATTTAGGTTAAACTGTATTAGGCTTTGAGTAAGAAATAAAATCTAAATAAGAAATCTCTTCACCAAAAAAAATAAAATTTTGTCGCTGAAAAAAAAACATAAAACGGAGTCATTTTGCTGTAAAATGAAACAAATTTTTTTAAAATAAAAGAAAATTTCGGAAAAGAAAACCGAACGAATTGAATATGTCTTATTGCTTGATTATAAAGCAACTAAAATATTTTTTATTAGACTTTTCTTTCATGATTAAATCTTACTAAATCAATTTCAAATTACAAAAATTCATATCAAAATAAATAGATCGAACAGATTTTGAAGATTTTCTTTTTTGAAATGAATGGATGAAATGAAAGAGTAAATAATAATTTTTATTTACTTTCATTTTAATTTTATAGGCTGTTGGATATTAATACTTCATATTTTGATTATAAGACAATCATGTATATTTAATAAAATTAGATAATGGCAAATATTCATTAAAGCGAGATTCAGATATAAAAAATAGGATTGCAACTTAAACAACTGAATTCATTTATTATTCTACAATATTTGTTATTAATGCCAAACATAGAAAATGAATACTTCAATAGTATATATTTTCTTTTATTAAAGCTTAAGTTTCTTTAAATTTTATATAAACTCCAATCGGATTTTCTACCGTAAAGAATTTTTATAATTTTCTTTGACTTTTTCAAGTATTTGTAGAAATTAGTGTCTTCCATATTTTAGTATTTTTATTTAATTAATTTACTTTATTTACCTACAAAATTTTTATTAAAGTATTAACTACATGTATTTAACTGTTGTTTTCCACAGTTTCGCTTTAAACCTCCTTTCTGAAAATTTCTCATAAAGGTATTTAAAAAAAACAGAATTTGAGATATTAAATGATTGTATTGCTTCCAATAATTTATTTTTAAATTTCTTACAATATTTTTTTTAAATTATTTTTTCAATATTACTGTTTTTGTTTCAGAAATTTGATTTTATTATCATAAAAAAGGATATTTAACAACTAAATACACCCAAAAAAATTTAAAAATGTGACTATATTTTTGAAAATTGATTGATCTATGATCTGATTTGAATTAACTAAAGAACAAGTAATTTTTACTTGAAATAATTCAAATCAATTTACCGTGCACATTCCATTTTTACAAAGCATTATTTAAAGTGCATTAGATTATTATAATTAGAATAGAAGGATTTGCCTTTTATTAATTTTGAGAAATAAAATGTTTTATTATATTGATATTGAATTATCAGTGTCTGAAAAAATAAAATAATTTTATCGTAGCATATAAAAGAATAAGCAAAATTTTTATATTCATTCATTGTAAAATGATTGAAAATATTTATATTTAAAGAGAAACTATTACAGACTTCTAGATTATAAGATTATTATTTAACTATTCAAACTTTATTAAATAAGTGAAACTCTTTCACATTATTTCCTTTTAACTATTTACTTATTAATCTAATAGTTTATGTATAATTCTGAAAATTATTTAGTAAAACCAATAAAACAATAAAAACTCATAAGACCGTAATTTAAAATGTATTAATTCTACTGGTCATAATTTAAAATAGCAAGCAGAAAATCAATAGCATAAAGTAAAAAAATTAAATGTTTTCTTCTTTATATTTTTATATTTAAAAATTTCGAAAAAAATTGATTCGAAAAAATTATTTTGAATGTAGTTTTAAAAATTCTATTTATTTAGATAAATTTTAGTTTCACTTTCTGATATACGGAGTTTACAAACAGAGAGTACAGTAATTGTCAAAAAATTCGAACTTGAAAGTCCGATTAATATTCACGTTAGAGGCTTGCTTGGATCTGCAAATCCCATTTCTGCAAGTATAAAGGTCCGCATGTCTGTTTATGATAACGGATAAATCCATTGAGCTAGAAACAGAAGAAATTTATTATACGATATTTGCAACAAATTTATAGATTTTTATCAAATTTTGAATGAAGTCCATTCAGAGAAAGCCTGCATATTATGCTATCCGGGCGCAAGTGGACATGATAGCTACAAAACGTAAAAAGCTAGGTAAATAAAATTTGATATGCATATTTGGTAACTATATCTATATTCTATCGAGTATCTACTATCCTAATATATTTTCTAATAATTATATAGATATAATTATATAGATATCGAATAATTATATAATTGACATGTGTCAGTACTAAAGAATTACTTGCTAGTATTACGTCAAAGACCGATATTTCGTAACTATTCTTTACCAATGGCAATGGCATGTGCCAGTTTCCTTTGCTTACTACAAAAGATACAAATATCATGTATAAAGAATAAAATTTCTAAGCACTTTTAGTGCTCAAGTACTTTACCCAAAGTCCACAATTTTATACGGGGAGCGGGGATATAACAAACTTTATTATTGCTAGAAAGATCCACGGAGACCGCTTCCGCTGGTTCCAAAACGCGATGAAGGTAAAATATCAAACAACTGAAAAAATATCGAAAATATCAAAAACTTAGATCCGATTTTTTTTCTTAACATTATGCCATTCACCTACACCACGCTGATGTCTCGCGAAAATTATCGAACCATTACCAGTAATGCCACGTTGGTATTCCTTAATTTTTATTTATTTTAAAATATTTTTATTTTAATTATTTATTGTCAATTATAATTTATTTTATGAAAATTATTATCATTTTATTTATTTCTTTTTTAAGAATGGAAATTTATAATCTCTCGAAAAACTGTCAGCGACTTTTACAATCTCTGCTGAAATTTTTGATGTAAATGCATATATCGAGCTTCAATGGCATAGCATGTTGCATTTCTGATTTATTAGATTCACATTCAGAAAAGTATTAAAATAAAACACCATAAGCTCCCGTTTAATAATTCTGCAAAATCTGAATGTGTTGAATCTGAATTTTTGAAGATTAAAAAAAAAGCAGAAATATAAATAATTTTTCTTTTCGTTGCTTTTCTAATAAAAACAAAATAATAGATACATCGAAAAAGCCTTAACTAAATCTGATAAAAAATAGCTTATGGTCATTAAATCCATAAACTGTCAGAAAGATTTTCTTAGGCAGCAAGTTGCATCCATCTAGAATTGGAATGATTGTATGGTGACGCATGGCATAATTTGATATTCTGCTGCTATGGACCCTCATGTAGAAAAATAATTACAAAAAAATCACATTGACGAATTCAAAATGAAAATTCTTGATCTGCAAAATCCCTCATCATTAAGCAAAGCAATACCGATTGCCGTAACGGCCCAAGTATATCAATCTGGAACACTTTTCAAGTATATATGCTATTTCCTACCATAACTTTTTTTAAAAATGCATAACATTAACTAATTAAGTTACAGTTTCCACAATTTTATTTTAAACTACATTGTTTAAATGAAAAATTGTCACTTATATAAAGGTAGCAATTTATTTCGCGCCATGGACTGCACAGAACTTTCTTCCCTTCTGCGAAATGTTGCGTAATCTAAGTAAGAGAGAAAGAATGTTTAAAACGTTATTTCGCTCTATTTCAGAGAAAGGTTCCAAAATCTAATCCATGAATTTGGGATTACCATTTAAATTGAAAAGATCTAATAAGGGCTTACTGTGGATTAAGCAACTGGTCAAAGAATCACCTGAACATTAACTGCCCTCCTTAATGAGTAGTTTTGCAATTCCAAACACTCTCCGATAACGCTTCGGGGAATTTCCGTCTCAGAAAAGGGATTTTCTCGCTCCCCAATGCAAAATGGAATATCTTCAAGCGTGTTTTCTGAATAATGAATGAATCATCAAAGTATATTTTAAAATTATTTGTTCTTTGAAGATTTCTAAGGTAATGGTTGAATTTGAGAGCAGAAAAACAGTACATGACTGATGTATAATGAGGAATAAATCTATGTTGTGTTTGATATGACATCAATGCAAATTATACTGAAAAATAATCTCTTTACCTAATCTTTTGACGATACTCTTTTTTCTTCGTGTATAAGTATCTTGATTTTATTTTGGTAGCATTTCCAATTTGATTTAGTTTTGCTTGTACTAATCCAAGGTAGATAGAAAGCTCATTCTAATTTTTATATGCGAGGAGGTTGTATTCCTGGTTGACTTTCAAGGGAATCTAGTCCACATTTGTATTCCCCTTGCACCAGTAATATCAGCCAGACAAGGCCGCTATAAGCAATTCACTGCTAAAGCAATTATAGCACTAGCAACTTTCGAATGCTTATGTTTGCAACCACAAAAATAGTCCCATCTTCTGTTTGTGAATCATGGTGTCATAGACCTGACGAAGAATGGAACATGGCAGTTTTTCACCTTTTACGCTGTTTGTTCAATTAATTATATCATTACCAAGCCATTGTAATGTGACAGCACAAGTGAAAAAGATATTTGCTAGTTAAATATTTGACACCAGATATGTTTTTCTCCTCTTGTAGGATATAAAGTCCAAAATTAAGTTGGCATGGTGGAATAGCTGTATGTCATACAAAGATAAACTGTTTCTGTTTTGCGAAATTCTTTCCTATAAAATTATTTAAAAAAAATTCTTGGACATTTTATCTCAACACAACTAATTCACAAACATTGGCTTATGATATTATTTCGATTTCATCGCTATATGTTCAACGAGGTGAAAATGCTCTAAAATTACCAAACTTGTTAATCGATAAATTTTGAAGATAATTCGAATTCATACTTTTATATTTGCTTGGATGATTTCGCATGCGTTTCTTACAAAATATGATTTACAAATTCCTATTTTAGGCCTTAAGCTGTTGTAAAAAACGGTTTCATGGATCAAAGAGCTCATTTGTTTCATTCAAATTTTGGAATATTTTCCTTCGTTTACAGATGCTGAATGTAAGTTCATATTTTCTATTTTTGGTTCGTCACAAAGTATGTATTGTTTCTTTTCGGATTCAAAATCCCTCTCAGTTTATGAAGCATGCTTCAGGATGCGTTTATTTAGTCAAAATAGGAATGAGAGGAAATATGAAAGGAGGCTATGTTTATGTTTAACAATAATGAGAACTAGGATTTTACGTGGTCTTAGAAGACGACAGATTTCTCAACAATATTACGAGTTTAGATACTAATTCAAAATAAAATAATTTAGAGCAATTAAGGGAACTGGCACCCTAACTGGAAGATGACTAAATATTAAGTTTGGTGAATAAACTGATGATTTCTGTTCTTAAAATTTCGTAATTGCCTCTTTTACAAAATAATAATAATAAAAAAATTATTTTGAAAGATTTCTTTCTTTTATTTGTTATTAAAATTTTTGATAACATTTTGTGATTAACCATGGTAGATAAACGCTCATATTTAATGATAATGCATAGAATAATCTTTGTGCCACTCCTGAAAGCTTTTTTGCCTATTGAACTTGGCATACAAGCAAACAACTCAATTTCAAATTAAAATAAAACAGTGTGGTCAAAAAGAGTGCGATATTCATGCACTTGGTCGGAAAACTGAAAAAAAATAGTAAATATATTGCGATAGAAATAAATGTCAAAGAATGGCGAAGAATTCCGGAAACGAGGTCATCCTTCAGCATCTCTCCCCTTAGAGAGATAGAATTGTCGAAAAGTAGTAGTGGCGGGATACTGAAACGAGCAGCAAACAAAAGACGCCAAAATTCAAACTTTTACACCAACCAGTGCATCACAAATCAATGAAACACTCCATTTTTTTTTCAAAAAGAATTATTGATCCTTTTTAAATAATTTAAAAAATAACAGAAACATGTCGAAATCGGTTTCATTGTCATGATTATAAGAGAGAGATAACATGTTATCGTGTTGAAACGTCATTATTTATCAAGGAATAAAGGATTAAAAAGTGGAAGGAGAATGAAAAATTCGGAATTCTTGTTGGGCAAAGGAGGAGAAACATGATTTCGATTTAATTCTCTTCTACCAGAAAAGAGGGTTTCAGATCTTTTCATTTTGGACGAAGGATAGCAAAATATTTTATACAGATAAAAACTATTATTCACATTTCAGTATTGATTGTCATTGGCGTCGATAAATTAAGGGGCAATAATATTTTACTTAGAGAAATTTGTAATATTTTTATTTAATAAGGATATAAATAGTACAAAAATCTTAGAACAAACATATAATAATGAAAATAGTAAGTCATAAAACATACAAAATAAAGTACAAATAAAATATTTCAGTTTATTGTTTTGGGGAAGGATAAGTAAAATTATCATAAGAATTTCATTACAGCTTTTTATAAAATATCACAGAAAATATTTGGTTACATTTGGAATTCACATTGATTATATATATTATTTCTTACGTTACGTAGAAAATATTGAAATGTATAAAACAACACCTGCTTAAGAACTCTGTAGTGTTGTTACTTATCTACCAAAGATCTTACATTTGCCAGATACGTTCCAGTAGGTTGCTGACCGCCAAAAAAAATCTATAATAAGAAGGGGATCGGATTTGAAATCTCCCTTAGAAAATCCGATGGAACCCATAATGTGATAAAGGGAATCTGGGTGGTCGCAGCATTTTTTAGAAGTGGGATGGATTTTTCTATCACTTTCAAAGGAAAGACATCTAAGGTGGCCACTGTTTGGTATAGTCTGTGGGCCACAGTCACATTTGATTTCCAGTAAAGTGCCAGGGGATGTTCCCGTGTACCATTGGTACTCAAGTGGAATACACCATATTAAATTGAGTTTAGATCTTTCATTTGAGTGTAGTTCTTGATAAGTAAGTGAAGAGCCAATGGCTGAGCATTTCATTCTCACTCTCCTCTTTGCCCAATCTATCAGCGACCTTTTACCACTAATGTTTACGTGTTATGGGGTCCATTAGAGGACAATGTCGTGGTTTTGAGCGGAGCAGATACGCTGGTTCCATTGCTTGCAGAGTACCAGTCACTAAGGTGTTGTAGTGCATTGCGACTGTCTGATGAAAATTATAATTCCCCAAAATCACGATAACAAGATATGATAGCATAAAGCCCTACATTAATCGCAAAACTCACTCCTGAAGACAGAGCAACTTGTCAAGGTTGCGTTGCTTTATTGTAGTCTCAAGGAGGAAGGATGGTCCTAATATAAATACCGCTACCAGTACGATATTCTGTACGACTACCATCAGTATCGACCTCTAATGCATCTTTAGGAATACAACTAATAATTTCTAGAGCCATCTGTATAAGATGGTTTTCATGGTAACTTTGCATTTTGCAGTGGCGCAGATCTCCAGTCTCCTTTTGAAAAGTAAAATAGCAAAAGTTCTACAATAAGTGATCATAATTTTACATGCAACATTCTATCCTTATACATATACACATTCTACCCTTTTTCTACCCATAAGTATTCTTCCATTCTATTCATACTTTAAGATCGTATGAATCCTAAAACGACTCCATTGAAGTATTCTTACAATTTTTAGATGAATATTAAAACTCCACCCGATGAGAGCGGTCATCATCATTCATGTTTCTGAAATATTTTGCGATTGTAAAGCATTATAATATCATAATGATAAATGATGCAAACGTCATAATTTCTCTCAGTAAAATGTACCCAGAACATATCATTACCACCTTTATAATGAACAACTTCCATTGGTGTTGGAAGAAGAATTAAACATTTCCAAAAACAAAGCAGATTTTATAAAGTTAGGCAGTTCTAGATTCATTCTTCTCGAATCAAAAAATAAAAAAATATATATGTTTCCAATTTTAGAAAGTACCTTTCTTATTAGTCTACCAAACGCTGCTAACGGCTTCATGACAGTATAGGTGAAAATACTTAAACCAAAAGGGTTTTAATCTTCGCAAAATATTCTGCAAAATGCTCTTGCAAAATATTCTGGTGCACATGCGCACCTGTATCTTTTGTGCAAATTTAATAGCAAAAATATGACGATTTCTCTTTCCAGATGTTTATGACGACTCATGGGATCGAACTTTAACATCTCTCAACTAATCAAGATTCATAAATAATACATTAAACAATCTAATATAGCTTTTAGCTAAAATCGTCGATAAGTGTTTCTAGTTTATACCGATTAAAATCTGTCCACGATTTCTGTATTTATACTAGTAGAATATTATATGTGCGTATTCATTGGCCACTCTGCGATAACTATTTTCTATATCTAGAAATTTCTATTGATTTTTGAGGCCATTCACAATTGACTTTTATGTGCTAAAATTAGAATTTCAATTTAATATCCTTATTTATGTATATCAATGTATATTTATGAAACGATAAGCAGTATTACGGAAATGCTTGAAATTTGAGCAGGTATCCTTCAGTTTCATGAAGTGAGCAAATAGTACCATTTTAAAATCGTTACTTAATGTTGCTATTGTAGAAGAACGAGAGTGTATAATATGCCTAAACAACATTAGTTTACAAAGTTTTAGATGAATAGAATATTCTACATCAAAATCCCTAAAGATAAAACTTTCTGTTACTATGCGGACACAAGCATCCTGATGATAAATGTGCCAAAATCAACTCCGTTCTTGAATAACGACTTAAGCATGACAATGTGATCTGCGAGACACAGTGTGCTTCTACCGAAATCTGTTGCTCTTATTTTGACAGTGGTTGCGGAGCCCGGATGATGGATAGCCAAAATTAAATGAAATCGCGCCAACTTGATTCACTGCGATTGTCGCTGTAATGCAATATTTGTGTGAATAGGGGGACCATTCGTCAAAAATAAAGATTTCCAAGTAATTTGTAATTACAGAATTCAAAAGTAGTATTAGTAATTTTCTCTGAAAACAAGGAAATAATTCTTATTTCCGTGTCTTCGCGTAGTCCCAAGCAAGCAATCAGTTGGGTGCCGGCAAACATTAATTATGAAGAATTTGATAAATAAGTGGTGGCAACATGTCACAACATCACTACAACGCAGGGAAACTGAGTCCCAATGATCGATTATTGCTTGTTTGTTTATGTAGCAGCCGATATTTAGTGTTCTGATATTGAGTGTCTGGAAATAAAGAAAGTGCCAAATATGATTAACGTTAGTGTCAATTTATTATTCTGAAAACCTAGAGAGGACAAGAAAATTTTGAATGACGATGTGAAGATGCAAAAACAATTTTTAGTGAGCTAAATTCTGCATATTTTTTGACACACTTTATTAGAATTCGAAGCGTATAATTACGAAGGAAATTCAGGAGGTTGAGACTTTTAAAAATGATTAAAAACACACAAGAGAACACGTGAACACTATTAGGCCTTTTTGAGAATTATTTACTTTAGTTTTGAAATTTTTTATGTATATATATTTAAATATAAATGCGCAACTTTCTTTTTAAAAATCTTTTTAAAACGAAATATTTTTTTAAAAAAATTAAAGGGTATATAATTTTTTTAATTCCAAAACATTCCAGTCATTTCAGTTTTTAATTTTTTTCCCTATTACCCAAGTTTATTTGGAATATAACTGTGTGATTTTGTAATTCCAATTAAATGCTAATTTTTTAGAAATATTTTTATGCACACTTACCAAATTTGCACACCAATTTTATGTCCTTCGGAACCCAAATTGACTTTTATCTATCTAAAAATATCTTAAATATAGAATGAACACCTTATTTTCTTTTAAGGTTTAAAATAAATCTCCATAATCAATTCTGTTTAATTTAGTCAAAAATCAATGTTACATGTCAAAGATATTTAAATCTAATTATAACATAATTTTGAGGAAAGTAACTAAAAGGTACTTTTTTTCTCTATGCAATCGAAATATTCATTTTATTGAACAATATATCTTAAAATACGATTTTAGTTGAATATAAATTTTGGTGAGGAAACAATAAAAAAAAAATTCTGTCCATTTTTGCTTATTTCAAAGTCTACTGTCCCTTTAAGCTTTTAAATAATGGAAACATGAATGTTTGGATGAAAATACCGATGCCATTTCCGGAGATGATTGTTTTGGTAAATGTTTAAAAATTCATATATTTTTAGCGTTGTGAGTCACTTTAAAATCCATATCAGAATCGTCTTTCAATATCGGTGTCATCACTAACCAATGAGCATATATTTGAAATTGCATATTTAGAGACGAAATTTCCCATTTGCCTGATTCTGAAATATGTAAACAAACTTCATTCTCCCCCTAAGCTAAATTATTTCTGGACAATTATTTTAATCTTTATTTAACCACAAGCAGCTATATTTGAAATCTTGAAGCGATTTAGCTGTAGCGAAGCGAAATGCATTCTGAAATGAATATATCCACTCGTAAACTGTTATTGTAAATTTCGTTGCAGCTGATTTCTGAAAGTTCTATAAATTCAAAACAATTTCTGTCGATTTTCAAAGTTATTGTTAATTTATCGTATTTGTACTAAAAATTAAAGAATTCTAAAATTTGTCTAAAGAAATTTCTGATTAAAAAATCCAAATGTATGCATCAGATAAAACTTAAATATTAAAATGTCTATATTAGTTATTTTAATTCTGAATGCATAAAAGACAATCAATTGGAAAGTAGTTTTTAAATGCATGTAAAAATGTAGATGAAAAGGTATGTGGCGTCAGAATAATATGCGCTCAAGTATATTCTTTACATGATCGAATTCAAAGTAGCACGTCCTGCTATTCTGAAAAAGTTTGAAAAAATTGTAAAACCGAAAGTGTTTAATTATATACCATGATACAGTTTATATAAATGACTGAAACCAGGATATGTTTCAGTTCTTCAAAACAAAACAAAAAAAAATCAACGAAAGAAACAGCTTTTCCTTAAAAACATTTATTTTAAACAATCAATGATTTTGTGTACCCCATAATTGCAATTTTTTTTAAAAATATTTCTTCATGAAAACTAAAATTATGACAATTGATGTAAACTTACTATGTTACATTTGAATTATTTTTCAACATTTTTCTATTAATCATGTACCACATGTACTGCTGAAGAGCACCGAGACTGTATAACAATAGGATTATCGGTAAATTTACGCTCATAGAAAATGTGTGTTTAAATCAAGTATCTAGTTATTCAGCAAAATCTTATAATTTTGATAATTTCACATGGAAGAATTCTAGTGACTGAAGTGAATTTATTCTGAACGCATATTTGAAACAAAATATGAGACACAACCATTGCGTAATCTCAGATTAGTATTAGAGTTGGATTGAAAAAGAAAGAAACATTATAACGAAGCGAAAAGTTTGATTCTCTACCGGAGATGATGTGATAATCAGCCACATATTTCAATTAACATCAGACAGATTTTACAGGCAAGCAACATGAGAAGAACCGGTGCCTTCAGTGAGAGCTGAATCACTCGCTTGAGATGGAAATTCCCCAAAGTTTGTTTCTAAATTGACTCAAAACATATTTTAACGCTCCTCACTTTGCACTCAGGAGATTCTTTAAACAGTTGGTTAATCCTCAGCAATTGTTGTAGTTTTTGTGCTAATTATTGTAGTTTGCAATGCTAAGTCCGTAAGGTAGCTTTGACAGCATTGCATTTTTGAAAAAATGCGAAATAGCATTTTAGCCTTTTTCGTTTTCTTTGAGAATGTAATAATATTCAATTGATAATCGATTTCCCTGAAGATCGTGAAGCACAAATAGGAATTGCTTTTAAGATACTAGCAAACAATCTCCGTTTAAATATTGCAATTAAATAATATATAAGGCAAATAATATTTTGTTCATTTTGAAATACGCTTCAAACAAACCATCTGTGCTATTAAATCTGTCATAATTATTATGAATATAGTTTTAATTCAAGTGAAGTAAATCATACAGAACAGTTACTTTCATTTTATTGATTAATATGTATCTAAATAATACAAATATATAATAGACCATACAGTTCATTTCAGATAATAGGTATGATTAAATATTACGAAAGACTATATATTTATTAATAAAAATAACTTCTACTTTGATTCTTCGAAAACAATTTTTGTAATTTTGATCAATACTCTATTGATGATGGCAACATCTCAGCTCACACTCGATGACTCACTCATTTTGGAAATGTTAAAAATTTGTGACCTCTACACATGAATGTTTAAGAGATTTCCGCAGGTATTTTTGTGATGAAATAGGCAATTTGATGGAATTGGGATTCGAATAATGATTTTTCACTTCCATACCCAGATTCTGCTACAATTTCTCTATGGTGCGGTCTTAGTTTGGAAAGTCCATATCCATCAACTGCACTAAAGAAATTTATTTCAGTTGCATAAGAGGGCAAAATTGTTTCTTCCGAACAATTCTTTTGATTGGCGTCATCTTGGACAACAGCCACCTTATCACAGAATTTGGACATATTGTGATAGTATTATATTGTATTTTACATATTATATGTATTGTAAAATAAATATTTTATGGAAAAGAAATAGGTAAAAATAACTTTTTCCTGAAAGCAAATATCTTTGAAATTAATTCAAATATGAAAATAGAAATTTTAATAAAATTTCTAGAAGATTATAATTATGATTTAGGCATTATTATAGTCCAAACAAAATTTTATAATAGCAAGTCCGCTTGTGTATATGTAACCACAATAACTCATAAACGAAATGATTATAAAAAGAATTAAATTTTGGCAAATGAGTTTTACAGCCGAATCTTTTCATCATTACTACGTTTGGACTGCTACAATGGAAAAGAAAGTAGCAGATAGTGTAACTGTTCCCATATAAACAAATGCAACCAAATAAACAAATGTAATTTACTATGTTGTCTATTACAAATCTAGAACCAAGCGACAAGCCTATTTATCTCTATTAAAAATATGTATAAATTTTGAACAAAATAATTTTAAAAAATCAGTGCTTGTGTTTTTGCATATTTGAATTTGATTGATTTTTCAAAAATGCAAAGGACATTATTTTAATATAAAATGTTGATTCTAAAATTTTAGATTTTCTATTTCTTTATAAAATTTCTATTAGATATTTCATTTTCTTTCACACGTTTTGAGTATGTTTGATATATCTCTTTTGAGTCACGAAATCCAACTAATTAATGACCACTGTATGTAATCATCGTATGTAATCGCATGCATTGTGTGTATCGTTTATGTAATCATCGCTCTGTTCTCAAAACTATGCTAGAAACTCCGACTATTTTCCTTCGGCTCTCTTCTGCTTCAGAATAATTGTCTGAATCAAAATAAGAGGCTATTCGTATCTAGATTATGAAGTATAACAAAGTTAACCTTTAAGACTATCTGTAAGAAGGAATTACAAATTGGAAGGAACATTAAAACACTACAGTGTGAAAGATTTACATTTTATTAACGAGTATCATCTTCAAGAAGAAAACGCAAGGCAAGAAAGCTTAACTTTTCTTAAAAGAGTGTTGTAATTTTAACTTTAAGCAAGAAATCTAATTTTGAATAAAGAATAAATTCATCTGGGATTATTTGTACAATCTTTTCAAGGAGTAAACTAATTTTGAAGTTAGAATAAATCCAAAATATATTATTTGTGTCATCTAGTTAAGAGTAAAAATTTTACAAATTTCTAAATATAAAAAATAAAGCCCAATCATAATAATTTAGCACATTGTAATTTCATACAAAATGTATTTTTTAAGGATATGGAAGCCCTTTTTAAAGTCTAATAATTTTTTTATTTAAATATTTATAACTTATTAATATTTACTATATTCAGCGTTATATATGTATCTATGCATATGCTATATAGTTATCTATGTATTCAAAGAATATTTTTTCTTATTACTAATCTTTTGCAAATGATTGTTAGAAGTATTTTACATATAATGTACTTATATGTTTTAACAGGAGACTTTATATAATATTTTATTGTCATTTAAATTAGTCGAATTGCTTAACATGCACAAATTTTCATTATCCTTTCTGCTATTTAAGTGCTAAATGATTATGCTAATTATTTTATGCTAAACACATAGTTTTTAATTTTGGGAAAATAACATTGTGCATTAGCCAGGCACAGATTAAATCAAACGAATTTCTGAACAAATAATTTTTATACTCATGCCACTTGTCACTTTTTTCACTATAAAATGTGTCGAAATTTATTTACTGCAGAGTATGGCAGAACATTTTAATCGTTACAACATTTAATCCATAATTATTTAAACAAGCGGTGCTGTGTCCGTTCAGCCATATCTATCACATTCACTTATTTTCTTAGCCTCTCAAAGCAACATTTTTGTTTCATGAATATCAGTGTTTATTTTTTTCGAAACTAACAAATTTTTTATATAGATTTTTTTCTTCTAACAGATTTTATATCCTAAGAAGAAAATGATATATATTCTTACAGTTTTTGGTATCTATCTGTTATCTGAAACTCTTGGGAAAAAAATACTCCTCATTGCAAAAAAATATAAAAGAACTAGCAGAAAAAATAAAACTATAAAGCTCTTCTTTTTATTGACGACTCATTAGAAGGCTACTTAGCAAAATAGCATCGGTTGAAAAAAAAAAGATAAGACACATTTCACTGTTATTTATTTAATTGTTTCTTCCCTTTCTATGGAAACAAAAAAAAGAGGCATGAACTAAAGCAGCTCTCGTACGTAATTTAAATCGAAGACTTAGTTTTAAGAATTTTCTGGGATCGATGCACACTAGTTTTATGAGGGCATTTTATTCTTGCTGCACCTTTCGGGCTAGAATCTATGTATGTGAAATTTACTAATTAATTATATGAAAAATACATCCTAGCGTATTTATTGCACCTTTATCACTTGTTGTTAAAAAATACTTTATACGAAATGAAAATTCATTAAAAGTATCTAATTTTTTTTTTCATTTACTAAGTGACTATAAAAACCAATATGAACCTCAGGTGTTATGCAAGGAATTTTTGTAAGAAACATTTAAAAAATTAAAATTGCATAGATTACTTGTCATTTGAAACAAAAAAAAATATATATAGCAGCTTTTATTTCATTTCGTTATTCCAAATTTAAATTCTATTTATTCTGTGCCTTAAATTTTAAAAGGTGTATCGCTATCTTTTACTACATTCTCAAATAAAGACTGCGCCCCCCCAGGTTTTTTGACCAAAGGTGTTTGCAAAAAAAAAAAAAAATGGTTTCTCTATTTTTATTTCATTTATAAAAAAAGTTAAATAAAGGACATTTCAAAACCTATAGTATATTTTTCCTATATAATGACTTTTAAGGATAGCTTCGCTTATAATAATGACGAGGACAGTTCACTCACCTTTTCTGAAGAAATTCAAACAACTATTTAAGTTCGAAAGTGCATATCATATAAAGTACACCTTTACTTATATATATATATATATATATATATATATATATATATATATATATATATATATATATATATATATATATATATATATATCATTTGTATTACCGTAGCATATATATCTTTTTACCAATATTGCATATTACGTATTTTTCTGATAGGTCTCGTATCAAATTAAAAAATGTCAGTTTAGGCCATTTATAAAATATATTTTAAATTAGAAGAGAATTATTTACATTTCAAATTGGCTTTTTCATAACTGCGTATCTCACAATAACAGCTCGTAAATATTATATACTTCTTCCTTCGTTCGAAATCATATAAATAGCATTTTTAAATAGCTCTGTATATATGAGAAGGAAAGCAAAAGCTTCTTCAAGTTTAATTTATTATCTCGGTTAAAAGATAAAGGGGTATTTTATTCTTTTTAATGAAAATCCGGTATTTTATGAGAATGAATAGTTGAAATATAAACAAAAAATCCAGTCTTCTTTCATGGGATAAAACAAAAAAAAAGAAAGTGATATTCAGCCTGCTTTCGCCTAGTAACAAACGATAAATAATAAAGAGAGTTTTTTTCTTTTTATTTTAATGGAAAAATAACAATAAAATCCATAACAAACAATGCTGAATTATCATAACTTATTTTCAGTGCATAGTTCGCATATATTCTTTAAATTTAGCACTCAATTTTGCAAACACATGGGATCAAAAATAACACATGCCAATTTGGAACAATTCCATACAATATTTGATACTTTTTGAACTCGTGAAGAAAAAAAATATTATTGAAAGCATTTGGAAATTGCAAAGTCGTTTAATGTTTTCAATGAAAAAATTGATTTTTTTCATGAAAATTTATTTTTTTATTTTTAGAACAAAAATAAATAATTCTGAGAATAAGAAATTTTATTCAGAATTCACCTTTTCGGAAATCAAAACTTTGATTGAAGTTTTAAGAGGAATGAATGAAAGAAACATTCTGTTTTCTGTGACAGTTCATTGTTTTCAAACAATTAAAATAATCGCTAAGATCGAAGTGATGCTGCCCTTATGAATATAGATAGATCGATAAAAAAAGAATATATATAAAATAAAAAGAATAGATATATAGTATAGAAGAGAGATAAAAAAAATATTCGAAAGACCAATACTTGGTGTGATCAAACAAGTTGCAAACATATTCCTGTCACGTATTTTTAATAGATTTTACAACATGTGGTATATTATCATCAGGCTGAAAAATAAGGTTTTCATACCATATAGTATATCTCTAACGAATCTACTATACTATTTGGCTGATATTCCTTAATTGCTCTTTTGTTAGCGTTAACAGCTACAGAAATAATCTATCTACTTGATTATTTTGCACTTTGAATTTACAGTTTTGATGTTGTTCAAAAGTTATAGGTAAAATTTATCCCTGATTATTCTATAACTTGACTTTGCTTCATTGAACTTTATGTTCCTGGAGTTAACTATCCTTTTACAATAGATTCCATCCTATTTACGTAAATATTTCCTTCATTCATTATATCGATTCAACTTTCAGTGCACTATCATAATGCAGTGAAAAGTCTTCTTATTTTACCTTACTGTAGAATATTATATATAAAGATATATAATTAGGGCTATTTTATTTCAAATCAGCCAGGAACATATTTCTTTCCGTTATTGTCATTTCCAAATGCTTGTTAAAACTAGAATCTTCCTCATTTATCTATTTGGACATATTTTTAAAAGAAATGAACAAGAATCGCCATCATATGAAATAAATTATTCTCCATCATTATACATTTTCAGTCTATTAAGCAATGAGCTGCCAATTCTTAAAAGGCAAATGTTCATTCCATATTTTAGGTGCAAAGAACAAACTTTTAATGTTCCTAAATAAAAAAGAAAACTACATTTGTAATATGATCTGGGTGAAATCTGATTTCATCAAATATTTCTGTGAAGAGTTTATAAAATAGATTTAAAGTGGTATTTAATGATTCTAAATCGGCGAAGACAAGATTACTTTTAAAAGCTCGAATTTCCTGCTAAATAATTTATTTTAGATAATTATATACGAAACAATTAATATTAAGTGCAATTTAAATTTTTAGAATTTTTTAAATCATATCTGAATTATTTATAAATTACCAAGAATTAATTATTAATAAAATTATTTAATTTTAATGGTATAAAAAATAACTTCAATTGACTTTAAAGAAAACAAGCCTCTGCTTATATCTAATATTATTGGCCTTAATCCTTGGTCAGTTTCGAAATCTATAATAAGCCTTATTTTTATAATTTTGACTGCTTTGATTCGAAATTTATTGTTATATATATTTCTTACTATGGAGTTCCTGAGTTTCTATTTTTCGAGCATAACTCCTCCTAACAGAAAATATTTATTTATTCCAATGAAATATTAATATTTTATTATTACAGATAAATTTGAAAATTTTTATTCGATCTCATTTCTGTTGTCTAGTAAAAAGGCTCTTTGGCATGGATAATTTACCTTAACTTCCACAGGTGAAAGAATTATATTATAAATAATTTCTTTAATTCATATTAAAGTAATTCCTACAAATGGTATTTTTCAAGAAAAACGTTCTCCTCTAAGAAGGAAAAGGATATTATCTACGATTCAACTAAATTGTATAACTGTTTCTACGCATTTTAAAAATATTAATGTTATTAATAATTATATATAAGTAGTAATAAATTTATATCATACTTGTACGACAAGAAAATTGCGCCGGTCCACAATTGATGGTATTGATTTAGAAGCTCATACATATTGAACGGTATTAATTATTGGTATTTTTCGTTTTATGGTAGTTTCATACAAAGTGTCTTTTATTTCAAAATCTGAAGGCAATAATTCTTAATTTTAAAAGCACGAAAGATGCTTCACAGGAGGTGCAATTCTGTGAATATCTCTCAGATGAATAACGAAGAATGAAGACGCCATCAGCATAAACTCATCTAATTCCTGCTGAAATTTAATGCTCACATTTTGACTGTAATCCAGATACTAGGATAATGAATGTTATCGCAAAATGTACCAATTAAATTCACACTAACTAAATTCTTTACAGCTATCATATTACTTTTTTATTCAAAAGAATTGATCGTCACAAATAAAACTTCCGGAATAAAATCTTGTCTCAGAACTCAATAAAGTCATTCATAGTTTTCGTTGAAACAAGTAAATTAATTCTTCTTCTCATGCTTTTGTGTGCCTTCGTGCAATAAATCAACCAGCGGTCCGTGAGTATTAATTATACAGAATTTGATGAATTGCTGATGGCAATGCTTCGAGACTTCGCCACAATGCGGTAAAACACATGCCTAATGTTGCACAACGGCTTCCTTAATTATGCAATAACCTGCAATGAGTGCTCGTTGATTCAGAGATAGAAAATAAAGAAAGTTACAGATTCTGCCATCTTTTGTATTTTGTTCTAACAGTTTATTTTTCAGTAGGATTTAAAAACAGGAAATTATATTGGACGAAAATTCGTGGGCCATCTTCTAATGATTTAAAAAGTATCTGCACATTCAAATTTATATGCAAAATTATATGCAAAAAAATGATAAAATTTAAAATTATGAATATAACAATATGTAAAAGAAATAAATAAACTGAAAATCGAAAGTAAATCTGAATGAAGAAGAAAAACATGATTAAAAGTGTAAGAAAAACGGTGTGAAATAGAAATGTTACTCTATACTAAACCACAGATTAAATAAAATGGAGTAAAGTAAAACTGAATGATAAATTGGTACACAAACTTATTATGTACAAATTCATTTGATCGCTTATAATGAGATGATAATGAAGGAATTCTGAGAAAAATCCTTTTTCTGCAATAATTCAACAAAACCTGATTTAAGTTAACTAAAAGTCATTACTTGGAAAAAAGCACTTTAAACAATTTAACAATACACTTTTCTTAATGCTGTTGTTGTCAATTCTAATATGCCCTTATTTAAATGTACATATTAATTTATGTAATATTTTCTCAGGCAAACTCGAAAACATACAAAGAAAGTCATTTTCTAATCTCGTGTCATATTTTTGTAGTTGATGTTTTCACCCAATATTTAATAATTATTAAAAAGAAAAAGTTTCAAATATATATTTATCATATGAGAAATTTTATTAGATATTTTAAAAGAATAAATTCAAAAATGTTTGACAATTTTAAAATATCAAATTGTAAGATAAATTTTCATATGAATATAATTATTTGATGAATGTTTGCATTTGTTTTGATGAAGACATTTTCGTATAAAGTATATTTTAAAAATAATTTTGATTAAATAATAGCAGATATGTTCTAAATAAAATTCATAAATATCTCAAGAAAATAAGTTTATACACTCCAAACGTATTTTTTAGGGCTGAAGCTATTGATTTTAGATAAAGGAAATAAAAGTTTCATCTAGATGTGTACTTATAAAAATTCGTAACAGTATAAGTGAAAAGTAATGCGATGTCATAATTAAAATAGATACTTATTGAGATTATATAATATTGAAGTTTTTAAAGAAAAGAAATGCAGAATGAAAATAAAAGCTATTTTAAGGCTTTTGTTCTTGTTGCTGTTTACTGGAATTCATTGACATCTGCAATGATCTGGCAACTTATAAAGATTCTATAATAATTCCTCCCATAAAAGAAAATTGCAATCTCAGCACTTTAGATTTTCTGAAAAAAGATCTCGAATTGATAAGAAACGAATTTCAATTATTATCTCTTATGTATTTATCGTTTGAATATTTACATTTCCGTCATAACTTTTCAGAAACTCCCTGACAAAAGCAGACCTTTTCCGACAACATTCGACAGCTCCTTTGGACCTGTTTGATCGTTCCCAAACTGAGATTCAGCTCTTTATCGCTTATAAATAATCATTCCATTATGATGAATATTTCGAATTAATATTTCGTGGTTATTTTTCATTAACTGATCATATGCAGAATATATTTGTCGATTTATTTCATTTTATTAATTCTCAAAAGCGACTTTCGTAATTGTCATTAAAAATCATGACTTAAAAATGTAAACTGTGTAAATATTTGCATTTCAATAATTGCTGCATAATTTGTTTTCAAATTAATGTTGGCAAACATTAGAAATCACAAAAGTAGTTTATGACAGCTTATAATAATACAGTAAAAAATTGTGTGTTTTTTACTGTCACCATGATATAAAGCTGTCAATTAGTAAGATATTTTTCTTGCAATCATGTATGAATACACAGAATTCCATGCTTTTATCTATAAAATAAGAAAAATATTCAAAGTCAACTTTTTTTCTTTGCTTAGAACATTTTCCGACAATTTATTTAGTGTATCTGAAAGTTTTTCTCTGTATATTTCTGGGATAATACATATATTACAATGCTTACGAAAAGTCCGGAATTAGAAAATAACAATGCGCTTATGAACTCTTATTAAATTTTGAAAAAAGTAAGAGTGATACATCAGTTGAAGTGTTTATCAAATATTATTAAAATTAAAATCTCCGATTACAATAAAAATTCCATTTCTCTAATAATACTGCATACGAATAACTATATTATGATTACATTCAGTATAAACCTTCAAAATTTCACGTTACTAATATAAGTTATTTTTTAGAAGATTTTATATCAGCCAACAATTGGGAGCAAATAATTATTTTCTTTTTCATTATTTCGCTACTTCTGAGTTAACTATAATATGCCGTTTTTTAAGTTTCCCATCCTTTCTTTAATAAGATAAAGTTACAGCTGTTTACCAGTCTAAGTGAACAACATTATGCATGAGTA
Organism: Argiope aurantia; assembly: GCA_026543865.1. NCBI lineage: Eukaryota > Metazoa > Arthropoda > Arachnida > Araneae > Araneidae > Argiope > Argiope aurantia. The sequence continues at coordinate 69,258 of JAPMOR010101385.1, forward strand.
ACAAATTTCTTTCAAGTAATAATAATTGAATGAGGTATTACTGAAGAAAAATAGTTGCTTACGGCAATTTTTGTGTATCCTATGAATTAGTATTTCTAAAATAAATATTGCCGATAAAATTTCTTATAAGCCCCTCTAAATCTAAAAATACGCACATTTCTCAATATTTTGAAAAGAAAAAAGAGTGAAACGTTGTATGTGTATAGATGAAAGTTTTAGTAACATTGTATAAATTGACATTTCAATTTCAAACTATAGGGATATAGAAAAATAATTTTAAAATTTTTTATGTAATTGCCCACTTTATTTAATAATTTTTTTTTATTTAAAAGTATATGTCTGCGAGCAATATTTAGGAAAGTAAATTTCTGTTCCACTTTTTCCGACATCCGTTATAAAAGAAATTGTAAATACGATTTAAAGGTGTTTCGAACTTCTAATTACAAATAAGTATTTTTAAAATTGTACAGGTTTACTATGATTCGTCTATCTTTATAATAATTTTAAAAATGCATACTCATATTTAACAACGATAACACCTCCATAATAAATATAATTAGCATCGTAGCAACGCATAAGTGTATAATTGCAGCGATAAAAACAATGCGCAATACTGCATTATTTTTGTTGTGAATATTTTTTTAATTTATTGAACTCGGAGGAAATGATTATGATAAATAAACGCAGATATTGAAAACCTTTGGGCCTTTTAAAAGGTAAATACATGTAAAAATAATCATTGTGCAATAGTTTGCAACAAAATTATGAGAAAAAAAGTTAACGTGGTAAATATATTTTCATATAAATGTATTTAAAAAATTTAAAAACACCTTTTTCGAGTACCATTCATTCCCAAGCAGTAACTATACGTCAAATATGATCGCTACAAATGTAACAATCCTCCTTGTAAATCATTTTAAACTTTTCTTTATCCTTATTATACAATTTGCAGATATTATTCTACATACAGATAATACGTTGTTAAAATGATATTCTTGATGAAAAAAATATCATGAAAAGGATAGATTCAGTAAGTTAAATTAATGCTACGTTTGGAAAAGCGTGACGGTTATTTTAATACTGAGAGTTACTTGAGGACAGAAATCAGATAACAAGAGTTATTCCTGAACAGATGCCCTCCTTTCAAAGTTTCCTCACCGACAAGAGTTTGATGTTTTCTGTGATATAGTTGGCATATTTCATCCATCCACCTGAGGTTTTTTTTTTATCCAGAAGTAGAAATTCGGCCACTCATTCAAGGTGACCTAAAGTATGTTTCTTACAGGAACATAATTTTTAACAGTACAAGTTAACTTTAAATAATGAAGAAATTTAAATTTTATTTGCCAAATGAAAAAGGAAATAAAAAAGCTCAAAAGATAATCCTTTCCTGTAAACATTTACGAGTTTTCGTTAAGAGATGGAAAATGTACTAAATCTGGAAAAAATTTCATTAGTGAAATGTCTGGAACACCTACACAAAAAATAGTAACATATATGGGAATAATAAAAAAAAGTATTATAAAATGATATTAATTCTGAGTAAGATTTCTAGATTTAAGGTCGAGGTTCGATCTATACAGAATGGACGAAGTACAAAATCTAATTGACATGAAAATCAGTCACCGGAAATATCACAAGCGTCTTTCCAGCCAGAACCGATCAAACTCTCTAGAACCTTGTCCATTCATCAGCGCTCGAATAAGCCTATAATAAGCAATATCCTAATTTAACACTTATGTAGGTAGCTTGAAATCATCATGGATAAACTTTTGGTAAATTTGACAAGCTCTATCTAGAAAGAAGCTATCGATTGCAAATGTTGACGGCATTTCGATTTTGCACTTCTCAAATTGTTTGAAGGTTGAGATTCGACATTGAATTCTGATATCTTTATTGAAATGGTGTCATATCTTTTAATCTTATATATTTTCCGGATATCTAACACATTTTTCCTAAAATTATTACACATTTTTCCTGCAAATATTACGGAGATACATCAGTCTGTTTAGATATTTGTATCTTTAAATTATTTATTATAATTCATAAACCGCTGGTGATATGATACAATTACTGTGGTGTTTCCCATCGGATTCGGCTTATTCTATCACCCTCTTTCGTTTGGAAGATGAGATCAAAATCTTCTTAAATAAGCATTTTAGCATAGACGTTTTAAGTTAGTTTTTTCAGAATTTATGAGATGAACTATACGCGATTGCCAAAGTAATATCATAGATTTATCTTTCTTTTAATGTCAAGCCATTTTAAAACAGAATCCTCCGAATACAAACGGGATATGAAAATAAACTCTGCAAATTATTTAAACGATAGTAATTCTTAAAATTTTACTAATGCTTAGTCAACATTAATTCATGTTTCAGAATGTGTATATTGACTAATATTTTAAGCCCACAATTATTTTGAAAAATTGTAAAACAATCGGGATTATATACTTTATGATGAAAACAATTGACTCGAATTCCTCTTTTAGCTAATGTTTTGGAAAAATCCTAATTTATAAGCTAACAAATATTGATTCTAATTATGGTAAAAAGCTCATAAATCCTGATAAATAATTTGATGGCAAACCTGTAAAGAAATTCTCGAAAAAATTACGAGACTATCCGACTCTTTCGGGGAATGATATAATTACAAAATGATAATTTATAATTTTATTCATGCATAGTGAAATTTTAGAAATAAATAAAAATTGCTGCATTAAGAAGTGCATTTCTTTAAATCTTGCCACAGAATTACTTATATAGATATAGAAAAGCAAAAACAAACCTAATTTTTTCATTAAATAGTATTAATATTTCCAATAAAATAACAATAATGTTTTCGATAAATCTAGAAGATTCCCTGAAAAACTTAAATATCAATATTTTAGTAATGCCATTCATTTCATAGATCCCACTCATTTTACTTCCAAATGTAATATATTCAATAATATCAGGAAATAGAATATCCTGTTAGTTTTACGAGATAATTGAGAAAGAAAAAAATTATATCATTCACCCCTGCGAAATTTTTTCACATTTCTGTGCCTTTCATTCGATGTTTACGTTATGAACACACTTTCTAAGTTTAGATTTTCTTTCGCATATAGTGGGCTTATAAATTATAGAAGACTTTTCAAAGAATAAAATCCGTGTATAAAATATGGGTGTGTTTTATTAGCAAATGAACGAGAAAGCATTCAGTCAAAATAAGAAAGAAATTCGTTTCTATTATTTTCTAGCAGGTAACTTTATTAATGCATTTTACCGGGCAAAATTGAATCCCAACAAAAATAAAATATCTTGATAGAACAGTTTGAGATACATACCAGGAACTTCCGAGGATTAAAACTTTGTTTTAAGTGAGCTACTTGGAATTATCAATTTAATACTCGCGGTTATTTATTCTATTTCATTCTTTACAAAAAGAGAAGAAACATCTAAACAAATAAACTGTAACTTTTTCGTTTTGTTTCTTCGGTGTTTTTTTTCTATATAATCCCCTAATTAGCTGAAAATAAAAAAAAATCTTTACACGCTTTTTGTTGTTGTTGTTGTTGTTTCTTCTTTTCTCAACTAACATTTTCATTATGCGATGGGAGACTTTTAAGCACACGAAAGAACAAAAAAAAAAATTGTAAGGATATAAAGTTTTCTCAAAGTTTTTCCCTCAGGGTATAAAAACATATTGCAGGGTAAAAAATATAAACTGCATAAAAAAAGAGGGTTTTTTTTGGTTTCGAAAAGGAAGCATGTTTCGCTAGTGAAAAGGATAGTTTTCATTGAAGGAAACTTTTGAGATAATGCTGAGTTTTGGTTCTTTAAGAGAATGTGATACAGCTCGTTTTGGAAGCATCTGAGGTTTCGATTTTGAATAATCGTTAATTATTTTGCTGAGAATAACAATATCAATGTTTGTGGAAAATCATATATTGAATAATTCCTTTTAATATAAAATTAGAAATATTGTAATTAATATCATAATAATGAACTTACATTAATAAATTTCAAAATTTTGAATATGAATGAATTTTCTAAATGTTAATTTATTTGTTAAAACTGCATATTTTAGCAAAGAAATTTCCATTCATTAAAATTTCTTTCATATTAACAAACTTTTGCAACAGTACATATTCAAATGAAGTTATTTTAGATTTCAAAGTAATGTAAAAAATGTTAAGAAATTTTACAGATGCGTGTTCATAAGGTATCACAGAGGGAATAAATGTTTTAGTCAGACTTTTGATTTATAAATAAACTTATAAATCTTATTGAGAATTGTAAACCAATATATTTTCATTAAAAATCATTAATGTCTGCAACATTTCATCTTGAAAATGAATAAGTTCAACAAAATATTTTGGCTACTGAATCATTTTTTACTCAGAAGTAAATAAGAACTTATCTACAAAAAGGAAGATTATTCTATGAAATTACATTAATATAATAGATCAATTAATCGACTATAGTATTATAATTGTTTTTTACTTGTCCTCTTTGATGACTACTTCGTTCATCGCAATAAAAGGTTTCTAAAAATGTAATTTCAGTACCTTATGCAAATTTTTATTAATTTTCCGTTCCTCCAAAATAATTCCCAAAATAACATTCCCAAATAACCAAATAATATTTTAAATAAGGGGAATTATTATTATAATTTAAATAATAAGAATTCATATTATTTTAAAAGTTTTATGTCATTATGTTCATTGTGCTATCATGTCCCCAATTTTCTGCTATATGACCTAAATTTTGAACCTGAATTTAAGCCAGAATTATTATACTTCTCTACCATAACTTTCTTGTCAAAAATAAACATGTTCATTAAAAATATAAAGATAGGAAGGCGAGCCATTGGACACTAAAATTATGTTTATTCAACATAACACATTTCAACTCAACAGAAATCTCATAGGATCATTATACAAGGTGTCCTGTAAATACCGAACAAACTTTGAACAGTCCAGTCATATTCCTCGTGGAGAGTATTTAAAAAAAATGCCTAAAACACTATATAGGAATGACACATAGTTTTCAAGAAAAATAAGAAAACAAAATATGACGTAACATCCGGCACAATTAAAACACACTTTATTTGATACATCAACAGTACTATTTTCAAATCACAAAGGCAGATGTTCAAAGTGTCCGCCTCACATATCGATGCAGGTTTGAGTGCGCCGTAAAATGAGAATAACCTCTCTGACCGTAAGAGCCTGTGCGCAACTTCTAGTGAAATTTTGCTCACTGACTAGAGTGCACAGTGTTTACCTAGAGTGTTTCTTCTAACCACTGCAATATTGTATCATGTTGTGATATCGTCAGGGCATTATGACGACCGACATCATGACGACCGACTGTAGGACAGACGCTTCCTGCGTCTTGCAATCTGTTGTCCAGCCTGCGGATGACTTCGGCATAGAAGCACGGCGTGACGGATATCGATAGGTACACGCCCTAGCAGTTCGTAAGCATTACATTAGCCGTAGATCCAAAATATGCCGCAATAATCACTAACGGAATACGTAATCACCATGCGAACAATACCGCTAGCTGCAAGACGCATCCTTATAAATACGAGTTAAGCAACGGCTTCACGTCATTCCACGGTGCTCGCATGCATGACTCGCTAAAAATCTAGAACATCATCGTCCGGAAAGGTATTCAAATCGTACTGTTGATATATCCACTACAGTGTTGTACCCTTGCAGCGGATGTGACGTCATTCGTTTTCATATTTTCGTTTTTCGTATTCGTGCTTCGTATTTTTCTCGAAAACTATGGGTCTTACCTGTACAGTAGGGTGGAACAAAAATGGCCTTAATTGTGGGTGTTTTTTTTTAGATTTTAATTTGGCAACAATCCGGAAAAGTTGCCTTTTAGATTCAAAAACATTATTAAAAAATTTGGTTGCCATATTACATCATCTTGAGGTGTGCCAGAAAGCTTAAAATTTGTCAAAAAAATTGAAAAAAAATGGAAATTTTTAAAAATTGCTTTTAAAAATTTTTCTTAGATTTTATTTTGGTAATAGTGCGGAAAAGTTGTCTTTTAGGTTCAAAAACAATATAAAAAAATTTGGTTGCCATATTATATTATCGTGAAGTGCCACAAAAAGCTTGGAATTTGTAAATTTTTTTTAAAAAATTGCAATTGAAATTTAAAAAATTGCTTTTAAATGTTTTTCTTATATTTTATTTCTGCAATAGTGGTGAAAAGTTAGCTTTTAGGTTCAAAAAGAATTTTAAAAAATTCCGATTGCAATACAACAATACTTTAAGGTGCCAAAAAGAGATTCAAGTTTGTAAAAAAATTGAAAAATGATAAACTTTGATCAAAGATTTTTATGAATTTTTTGTTCATAAAATGTTACAAAAGATGATTTTAAATATATATATATATATATATATATAAACATTACTATTGGAAAAAATTATTAATTATAAAGTATAATAAAAATATTTTTATGTCCAATTTTACGTTTCTTACGTCTTTATCCTTAATGATTACAAATGTTATACAAATGCTGCAAAATGTTTGTTTCTAAATTAAATTTTGGCATATTCACAAGTGAGTCAATTTGTCTTCTATGTATCCTTTTCTTGCGATTAAACCACAAACTCTTTGAGCCGATTAAGCCACCAGTCTGACAGCTCTTTCCACTGCTTGCATATGACAAGGAAGGAAGGGAAGGTCGATAATCGTGTCCCCTACACTATTTGGTTCAATTTCAGATGCCTTCTGTATAAAGTCTTAACTTAATATAAAACATCACAGGCACTTGGTGGTTTTTTTGCTTCTTGTCTATTTAATGGATCTGGTTGGCTTGCCTCTTTTTGCAAAAAACAGAAACAATTACTGGTGACAGTGACAACGCTGAAGTTCTGATGCGCTAGTATTTTTTTGTCCGTTCTTGACTAAACTTAACTATTCTCTGCAGTTCTTTACTCCTTCTTGCTTCTTTCTTCCTCAAAGCGCTTGTGGCATCAATATCAATGTTACCTATAAACATTTTCCTGTTAGAGCATTGATCGCTTAGAACCTTTTATTCCACAACTGGCCGTTTTTTTATGCAAGTCAGCAATATCAAATAAACATCTAGCTTCTTCTCTAAATTCTGTGGGGTTGAAATTAAACTTATCTGAACATTTTCTGCTTTTAGACTTTAATAAATTCCTGTATTTAGCATGATAGGCTTTTATCATTTGTGAAATTCTTTTGCTAGAAGCAACGGGAATAGAAGCTCTTGACCACATTTGTTCTATTATGGGAACTAAAGTGTCACATAGTTCGCTTACAGAAGGATCCTTCTCTGAAGCAATTTTGAGGTGATGTCTAATGTAACAGTAGCACTAGATTCGTTCAATAGTATGTTCAAATACAAGCAAATCACTAAATTTCCCAAAATTAGAACACTTCGATATTTATCTTGTCTTCACTCATTTAGACTGAGCCACTTAGACTGAGACTCACTTAGACTTAGCAAACATTTCAATTTTATGAAACTTTTTTCAATTTTATGAAGGCTCCTCAAGACCTACTCCAATATTTTTCATATTTAAATTTTATTTTATCTACACCAAAACGCAACTTTTCCGTGCTATTACAAATTAAAAATGAAAAATGGATTTGTTTTTCCTTTCATCCTACTATACAGTTCTTTGGGCATTTTTCATGTACTCTCCACGAGGAATCTGGGCGGTGTTTATGGATCACCTTGTATAAAACATTTTCAGATACAACTGAATATCCATTCTACTAGAATAAGAAAGCAGTCTTCTTATTCTAGTATTTCTCTCTAGCTATTAGAAAATGGAAAGAAAAAGGATTTGTTTGCATTTCAAGTTTTGCCTTAATTCCAAATATAACAAAATTGCAAAAATTATGCTACAATCCATCTTTAAACAAAAACCTACGTGAAAAAGAAGTCATATTTTAGAACATCGTCATCGAACGTGAAAGAATAATGCAAAGCGTAATATTTTCAAAATGACTGAAAACGGAATGAGTTTTATTAATGGAATGAAATATATTGTTATAAAATAAGCATATATAATATTTTAAAAACTAATTTAAAATGGCCCGAAATTTGCTGTATATAAATGGGTGGCATCCAAAATATAAAGCTTTGAATGTAAAGATGATATAAAATACAGTTTTGAGCAGTAATATTGTCTGAAGTTAAGGAGAGACATTTCGCATGTATAATTGAATATGAAATTTGAAAAATAAGTTGCAGATGTAATGATATTTGTAGCTTATTTAATACTCATATTGCATTTACTGACTTAGAAGACGAAAAGATTCATGAAAACAAAATATTTCACTGGCTTTTACAATATGTCCGTTTTTTTAAACTTAAATTGGTATCTTTTGGTTATTGAACAAATAAAATAAAAACTTCAAAGTATTAGAACATTGAGCGGACATCATTTCACACCAATGAATAGGAGTGTTTCCCTTTAATGGATTCTGGCGTGAATGAAGAATATGGAAACACAAATAAAATATCCTGACAAATCTAGCCATGATACCGGAACGCTCGAAGAACTCAATCATCGTTTTAAATGATGTGCGAAAGCTCTTCAAGTAAATGCTTGGAACTTATTTATTTATTTATTTGCTAAAGAAATAAAAAAAGATACATTTAAATAAATAGCCAGAACTTTCGGGCTTTTTTCTCGTGTTTTTTCCCTCCCAAGCCGCTTTGCTAAGTAGCCCTTTAATGAACAGGCAATAAAAATAAAAGCTTTATAGCTTCGCATTTTCTGCCTTTTTTTAACAACGTTTTAAGCAATGATGGAGGAGGTAAAAGAAAATAAGAATAATAATGCAAGGATGTAAAGTTTTATCCCTAGGGTGTAAAATATGTTGAAGGAAAAAAGTTAAAAAAATAAAAAAATAAATGCGTTGATTGTGGGATGTAAGCATGTGTAGGTGAGACAAAAAATTGAAAGAGATGGAAGGATAGTGAGTGAATACGACATCTTTGTCTAGAAGCATTTGCGCTCGCTTCTTTAAGTCATTATTAAACTAATTTTCTAAAGATTAAAGAGTTCCACTGTTCTGCGCAGAAAATTAAATCTGGCATATTTTGTCGAGATCCTCCCACGTATAATCAGACATGATCAGTGGCGCGAGTGTGGAAAAAATGATCAGCTTGTAACACTTCGTTTGCTTTCATCTGTACGGAAGCCTGCAGATAAATGTCATTTTTAACAAATAATATTTTCCTTAAATTTTAAAATAATATAATAGAGTAAAACGAAAGAAAATAGTAAATATTTTACAGTTTGATTTCTAAAATTGCCAAATGATTACAAAGTGCTTGAAAATCAAACTCGTTTTAAGCACAGCATATTCGTTACAGTAGAAATCTCATAAATACAAGTCAATATTATTAAAATCCGTAACTGGAGAAATGAATTTCCATACGTGATCAGAGACATAGAGTCAAAAAGACTCTATGGTTTGTTTGTTTTTTTATCTTTTGTAAAAAGCATTGGGATTTAATTTGGAAACAATACATTACGGAAATCATGTAGTTACCCAAAATATTAAAAATATTAATATTAAAAATGTAAAATGTAATAAAATTAAATTTTGGAAATATGATAGAAGAAAAACCTAAACCATTTTTAATGAGTATTTACTTCGGTTATGCAGTACGGAATTAGACTAACGTTAATAACTGTTAGAATTCAACAAGCAGAAATGAAGAATACAATAGTTTAATATAATATTTTAAGAATATTTCTTTATTCTTTTTACATTATTCAAATTAAAAGCAGTTTCAGAGACTTGAAGTCGATGACTCTATGCATAACAACAAAAACTTTGAAAAAGAATAACTCGGTTATACGTATTAGTTGATACTTAGACTTACACCAACATACTGCTGAAATAATTACTTGAAGGTACAGAGGAGATGATTACATTCAAGGACAAAATACCACGTGATTATCGAAGCTAATGCAAACAACGCGAATTCAGTTTGACTCTCGTCTCCGGTTACGGTGCAAAAATGACAGAAACATGCGAACAACTTGACAATTATTTTTATCTTAAAAGCCAAACTTATGATTTCTTGGAATATATCTTGACCGTATTTTAGTGACAGCAGAGTATTCTCTACAACATTTATACAAAACGGGACACAATTCATAATAAAATATCAGCATTATGTCAAAATATCATTGAAAAAATTTGATTCAGGAGGAATTTTGATATTTGAAATCACGTCTATATTAGACACGATTTTCAACTGCATAGAAACTCAAAAAAGACGTTCTTTCTCCCAGACATACAGTATTTCGTTGTCCATGGCATTGCAGCTTGCACGTTCTTCAACGCCACGGTAGGCACTCTAGTGAAGGAAATATCGAATTTTTCTGTTGCCTTCAAGGTATTAAAGGTGTTATATACTTTCTGCACTGATTCATTCACATACACAGCGACTTCCCTCTGTATTCTGGTATTAAATTTTTATGATGTCAAAAGATAACTAAATGGGAGTTCGGACTAATTCGGATATGCAGTTATTCGGAGAATTGATTAAGTCCTATAGATTAATTGCGAAAATAGGACAAATTGAGCAATTATTTTAATACATGAAATGCTGTTTAACAAACATCAGATAAACAAAATTGTAAATAGTGAAATATTTAATGAAAAAATAAATCCCATTTTAAATTATATGTGAGGCATATTATGCATACATACACATATATATTAAAATAACAAATAATACGAGATTATATATATATATAAAAGGTTTGTTCAAATGAAAAGACCATAGGCCTGGCCATGACGATACACAGTACTTCACAGCGTCCTTGAATTCGCCGTCTGAGTTGAAGCACTTCTCTTTCAGATGTTTTTTTAGGAGGCCAAACACATGCAAATCACAAAGCGACAAATACGGAATGTAGAGCGGATAGTCGAGCTGCTCCCACTTGAATTTCACCAATTCCGCTTGTGTGACCCTGGAGACGTGTGGACACGCGTTAACATGGAGCACATACTCCGTGAATAGCCCCTGGAATCTGTTCTTGATGGACCTGCATAATCTTTGAAGTGTCTCACAATATACATATCGGAGTTAATGGTTCTTTTGCCATTGCCATGGTTGCACTGCCACGTCAATTGGACCGCGCTCTTTATAAGAGCCTTTGCTCTCTCCTGCTCATGCGATCGCCCGCGCATGCTCCGATCTATGCCGGAGACTCCAATCGCATCACTAGATGTCTTGCTACGTTTTCCCATAGAGGCATAGGTACATATGCTAACGGTTACATTGTTACAATGTTTCGTACATTTTCATTTAAACAACCCTTGTATATATTTACTAAAAATAAAGTTTTTCTATTGAAAGAGATTATGCCAGTGCCGGATACAATCTCATCATGATTTTTCCAATATGTGACATTTTTCATTTTCTTCTTGCTCTGTAAATTTGCATAATTAGTACAGAGGGATATTCGTAGAATTGGGTTTCGGTTGCATAGATTTGTAGGTACTTTCAATACATAACCTTATCGTTCCAACACTTTTAATATGCAAAGCTATTTTTCTAGACCCCATGTTTCTAGCTATTGTTTTAAGCTTGTCTTATTCTATGTGTATTAAAATTTCTAAAACTGAAAATGAATAATGTAAAAGGCATGATTTGTAAATTTTAGATATTTCTCCATATTAAGGATTCTCTGTCAAGCCCGGAGAGACATAGATTTAATGAGTAAGCCCGGCAAGTCGCTGTGTATCAAGAATATAGTTTCATTCTAATAAGATGTCTTGATTAGAAGATAACCAGAGATGATAGTGAAAATTTTTACCATAATGATAGTATGCGTGTAACGAGAGGTAAATGGGTTGAGGAAAGGTCTTCAAATATGAATTTTAAAATCTTTGAAGCATTTTTCACATTTTTAAATCATTCTTGTTAATATTTAAATTAAATATTGTTTTCTTTATCATGCCAACTTTCATTTTATATCTAAATGGGTGTGATGTGAATTTGAATATTTCACTAGCTTTCAATCGTTTATATAGCAAAAAAAGTATTGCAATCAACAAAAAATTTCGACCACAAGATTTCAATGATTTTTTTTTTCATTTTAGACTTCCCTGAGTTTGAAAAATACCCTTCTATAATTGTTTATTTCCGAATATCTATGCGCAAGATCATTTAAAAAGACATTGATTTAGAGGTTTGGTGTTTCGTATGTGTTTCAACATGAATTCACAAAATTTTATTAAATTACACAAATTTCTGTCCCAGAAATATCTGTCTATCAGTCCGTGTGCATGTGAACTCGATAAGTCAAAATCGATTACATATCAAAGACTAGGAAATTCGGTACAAATGGTTCACTGAAATGTAAATGTGTAATAAATTTTACATTCGATTGGTTTTCCAAAGAACAATCTGTTAATTTATAAATTTGTATGTATATAAAAAAAGCGGTAATTCAAAAACAGAACTTCCGTGCGTTTTTGTAACCAAAATAGTAAATCCGTGCCAACAATTGCTAACACAAACACAAGACAGATATATTGTGTCACTACATTCGGAAAATAGATTGACTTTGCTATGAGTTTTTGCAAGTTCGTTAATTTCTTCTCAACTCTTGGAAATACCTGACGAAATGAAAAAAATTATAGCAAGAATATGCTATAAATATACTACAACTTCATGAGAAGGACACTCCAATTGGGTTTCTCCGTCAGGTGCTAATATCGCAAAGAATGCATAATATTCTAACATGCATATTTAATATTTTGTGCTTCTCAAGCATGTAACGCTTGTTTCTACGCAGATTCTCTTTTCATTTAATACTTTGATTTGACGTTGCTATGGTGCATAATCTTAATAGGACTGTATCTATTTAGGCCTATACAGCTTACGCTCTAACTATATTATCCGACAAACAATCCTATGTCATTGTTTATTCATATTGAAGAATTATAATTCTGATTTAGAAGGAAAATTCAAATATGAATACACCTATTAAACGCATTATTAGATTCTATGATTGAAAGTTGCGAGATATCTTGTCTTTATTTTTATTGTTAGGTGGCGGAAGTGTAATACGAAAAGATAAATTCATTTAATATAATAACTTATTTATAATTATATTCATAAATAATAAAAGGTTCGTTCAAATGAAAAAGTTTTATAATTATTGAAATATTATTCTAATTTTTCTTATAAGAAGAAAAATTCCTCTATCTTTATTCACAGAAAATTTAAATCTCCTTTAAGGTGTATGTACACACTTAAAACTACAAAAATCGTTGAAAATATCGAATATTTTTTTATTGCTTAATAATGTTTTCTGATCCTTTAGCTTTCAAACGATACCAAGATGTTGTCAATATTCGAAATATTTCTCGAATTATAATTATTTTTCTTGAGGTGCTTTCATTAATAACTCTAGTTACGGTGTTTTTAAAACTCATTTTATGAAGAATGATATTTTTCCACTATGTTGCTTCATTCAAACAATCATAACTCAACAAGAAATTAACCAAATACAGTTATTTATATATGAAAATAATTTGTATGAAATATCGGAATTTTTGCTCCTCAATCAAAGTTATATTTATAGAAATAAATTTTTAAAAGCTATTTAAAATTTAAAATTACAGAAAAAAATTTCGCTTTTTCTATTCATTGTTGATAAAAAAATTGTTTTAAAAATATATATATATATTTATAACTTGATTGAGGCAGACAACATGTAGATTAATATTAGGCATCATTTCCAACTAGAATTGTGTGTCTGTACAAATTAGAATTTAAGATCTCATGTTTCAAAAAATAGGCTAATTAGCTCATTAAATATTAATTAATTAATTAATAATTAGTGAAATATGGTTTTTTTCTCACTGAAATGATTTTAAACATATATTAATAACTTACTGTTAAAAAAACTGGATTTTTAAAGCTAAAATTTTTAAAAAGTCTTCTAGTGTGTACGTACAACTTAAGATATAATAATTTAATTAAGATTGATTTCTTGGGCTTCAAAATAATCCTATGAAATGTTTATAAGAGCCATTAAGCAGAACTGATCTCACCATAGAAAAATGCAAATCGATAAAAGAAAAATATCTAGCATTTCAGATTTGCCTTCATTTCACTGATAAATCTTCATAGCAAACGACAATCAGCGTAGAACATATATTAATGTTTGAAAAGTATCTACCTCAATTTGTATTTAAAGAAAACTATGATTAATCATATTTTTTTTTCAATTCTGAGTTGCTTTCACACTAAATCAGTGAAAGTCTCCTATTCTTGACTTTTTCTTACACTAGCGCAATATAGAGTGCTGAATGCATGATAAGCAGTAAGTCTTTACCCAATTATAGACTTTCAGTGTTTTTCTTTCCGCTGTTTCACTGTAAAAATTTGACGGAATTTTTACCTTTACCCGGAAGATGATATTCCAAATTTCTTTTATCTAAAATTAGCTCAATTTTTTAAATGGATAAGAAATCTAATATAAGAATATAAGAAAAAATCTATTTTCTAAATTATATTAGAAAATAAATTTCAAATATTTGGTAATAAAAAAATACTCTAAAAAGTAAATAAACGAGGCGCTTCACGCTAGAAAATTTCAATAGATTAGAATGAAATTCTTAGCCCGGTAGAAAAGGCAAGTCGTTGTCAGAAAACCGTAAGGCAATTGCTCCAAGTAGAACGATGAAAGATTTATTACTTCAGACCATGGAGAGTAACTGCCCCTGAGTTTGGATGAGCCCATTTTTTCCAGAAACACGCCGAGAGTCAATAAACGAGGCGCTTCACGCAAGAAAATTTCAATAGATTAGAATGAAATTCTTAGCCCGGTAGAAAAGGCAAATCGTTGTCAGAAAACCACAAGGCAATTGCTCCAAGTAGAACGATGACAGATTTATTACTTCAGACCAGAGAGAGTAACTGCCCCTGAGTTTGGAAGAGCCCATGTCTTCCAGAGACACGTCCAGAAAGTCTGGATTTTAAAGGGAGTGCCTCTTGAAAAGTGCTTGGATGTTAAAGAATTTATTATCATTTTCACAAGCAAAGCAAAAGAAAATCATAATTCCCAAACGGTATTCTTCATACTTTCATTTGAAACATGAATATTCAACAAAATTAACAAACATTGAATTGTTTGGCAATTATAAAAGTATAGTTTTCAACAGGAGAAGGAAAGAAAGAAATCATGATCATAGTTATATCAGCTTTGCTCATTTGAAAACCATGCTATTTTATGCATTTGTTCATATAATATTTTATCATAGATTGTTGAGTCAATGATAAATGAATCAAAGACAAATGTGTAAAACAAAGAAGAATTAAGAAGAAGCTTGGTTTTTAAAAGAATATGCGAACAAAATCATCATCGATACAGTATAAATGCTTGTTGAAATGCCAAATAAAATCTGTTATATCTTAAAAAGAGTCTCCTTTTTTTCCAATCTTACATTTGTAAATGTTTATCCGAAGCGATGCCAGTTTAATTTCTTTACTTAGTTCTGACTCATTTTTTATAAATTTATTAAACATTTATTCAAATTAAAATCATCCCTGCATATCTTAATAAATAGTTACATTGTTGAAAGAAACTGTTTATTTAGTTCTTTATATTCCTCA
The DNA here is from genome assembly GCA_026543865.1 of Argiope aurantia. Classification (NCBI taxonomy): domain Eukaryota; kingdom Metazoa; phylum Arthropoda; class Arachnida; order Araneae; family Araneidae; genus Argiope; species Argiope aurantia. The sequence continues at coordinate 84,903 of JAPMOR010101385.1, forward strand.
CTTAATTTAATTGAAAAGCAACGATTTATTTAAGAAATATAAATTGCAAAGTAGAAAAATCCAAGAAATTCAACAAAATTATATTCATAAACTCGATTTATTAGGAGATCCATCAATAAATTAAGAAATTTATTCAATTTCTTCGTTTTCCTTAAATGATGTTAAAAAAGAAAGCAATCTGAAGAAAATGAATCGATGTTTTATTCTTGCAATCAAAACTCTAGAAAAATATTAGCTTGATTTAGTATGGAAATAATCCATGATAAAATATTTCTTAAGTTCTTCTACTTTCTTGTAGATCTTGCATACCTTTTATTCACAATAATATATTGTTTACACATATCAATAATATTATTATTGAGGAACGACCTGGTTTTCCACATGATGTATTGAACTTTTTTTATTTAGCATTCAAGATTTAACATAAGATGGTGTCTCTTTATTCTTCACATTAATAATCAACCAAAATAAATTTCAAAAGGGAAAAAACGGGATATTTCCAAGAAAGTCTTAGTTTCTTATACATAAAATAATTTTATTACAAGACCTGGGAAAATAAAATAAATTTATTTTTATATTTTATTATGAAGAAAAATAACTAGAATGACTACACAGAAAAACTTAGAAAGGATTAATGTTTTATGTTCAATGGGAAAATTCTAGAAATAAATTGGTTTATTAAAATAACGGTATATAGTAAACACGCACGTGACATTAAAAGAAAAATAAACTATTTTCAAGAATTGAAATGAATATTAGTGAATCATAATTATTTTCGAAAATCTTTGGGGAAAAATACATCATTAAAATGAAAAAATAATTATCCATCACCAATATCATAATTAAATTATTTTTTATTCCCTTCGTAAAATTCAGAGCATCGATAATTTGCACAGTGAAAAAAAAATGATGAAATATTTGCGAAAGCTAAAAAAATGTTAATATATATAAGAGCGAACTTAAATATGATATTTAAAAAATAACAAAACTAAAAAGTTCGGCAAAATTTAGAATTTATCGTGTCTACTAATTAAATTAACAAATTCTATCAACTATCTAAAGTGTGAAGTACGTTATAGTTTGAACAACAACAAATAGCAGTGAATCAAATGAATACTGACAACACCTCTAAAGAATGAATTGGAGCATCCCCAAATTAATGTATTCTGAAACATAAATATATCTAATTCAAGAATAAAATATCCTGAGAAAGCTACTAAAGAAGGATTTGAAAAAGTACTAAAAATATAGCAGCATTTTAAATAATGGGAGAGGGCCTATCAAGTAAATATCTGAAATTTATTTGCTTTGTTTGCTTTTTCAAAAAGGCAGAAAATATCCCATTTAAATAAGTGGACTAACATTTCCTTTGTTTTGCCAGTTCTCTTTTGGAAAGTGCCCTTCTAATCATCAGGTAGAAAAAGTAAGGGCTTTAGGAATTTCATTTCTTTGCGTTCCTATTTTTTTCCAAGTAAAATTTTATGCTATTATGAAAATGTTTTAAATTAAAAAGAATTAGAAAAAAAGACCCAAGGAAAGTGAAATTTTATAGAGCTTGTCACTATGACTAAGAAAACCAGAAAATATTATAATTTGCTTTATGAAAGAAGAGTACTTTGATGATAAAAAAAAATGAAAAGAAAAAAAAAGATTTTAAAATACAGATGTCCACAAAAGATTCTTAAGTGACTGCTCAGAATTATTGAAAATTTCTTATTTAAATAACTATCAAATTAATTTTTTGCTTTAAAAATTTTATGCTATGATGTAACGTAAATCAATCTTTACAAATTTTGAAGGAAAAATTTCTATGTATAGATAAGTCAAGGAATATAATTATAGCATAAATGGAATAAAAAAAAATTTAAAAACTCGAAAGAAATAAAAAAAAAAGCTGCCTAGATCATATAATCGATTCATAACTAATGCAGTGTCTGTTTGTAATAGACTTCTGAGCCATGTCCGAATAGCAATGGCTACACCTGAGCCAATAAACCAATGTTGCAACTTTCAAAGTACCAAAAGGAAAGAAGTTTAATCTTCTCATATTTGACCATTTTAAAGTTCATTATTCTATAAATGAATATATTACATGTAGCGAAAATTGTTCCTTTCGGCCAAGCACATTTGGCTCAGACTGCTGAACAAAGCATCTCACAGCTGAGCGGAAGGTTGCGGGTTCGAATACAAGCGAGGCAAATTGTCAAAAATTGATTTTTAATTTCAATTTGCTTTATGTCAAACTTATGTTAATTATGCAAAGTTATGCAAATTTATGTAAATTATTCTAATCTGTTATTTATGTGAATTCCCAATTTTCTGCAAGCCTTCAAATTCTAGAAGGTTCTTCAACTGTATATAAGTAGTTTCTCAATCAGTTAAATGGGTAATAAAATCTTCAGTTGATCTTGAGTGTATTCATTTCTATTGCACTTACTACATTCACCTCATCTACGCGACAATATATTACACATTTTTGTAAATGAAAGAAAGTTTTTAGCTTATTCAATGAAGTCAATCTGTTAAATAAATAATTGATAACTACAGTAACTGAACATTAAGAGGTGTATAGTATCATCTAACACTATTAATGATAGTTGATTCATTTTTAATGGTCGAAATTATTATTTTGTATTTTCTGATATTGGTGAATATTGTGGAAAATGTATATCCTACGGCTTCCCGTTCATCAGGTCCACTCATGTGACATTTTCCTCCAGAAATATTGTCAGGAAAAAAGTGTTTGCAATGTAAGAAGCCTATTATTAACATTTTTTATGTGTTGGTAATAGAATAATATAATGGAAATGAGTAAATCAGAGCAAACTTTTCGTTCAAATACACAAAAAAAGCCTCATTTTGTGCAAGACACAATACAAAACTTTCAGAATAAAAAAGAAATTAAAAAAGAAAACCAAATTATATATATACATATATAAAAATGTAAAGCGAAATGCTGAATTTATTATCAAAATAATACAGAAAATCATTCAATGTATGTACAGAACTTTGTAATGGGAATTTACTCTGAACAATAGCAAAGAAAGGAGTAAGCACTATTGACAATTCAAGAGTGAACCTTTTGAGGAAGTGACTTTTAATGCATACATCAAATGCTTAGTATCCTAAATTTTACTGCTAGAGCTGGAACATTAATTAGTAAGTTACAAACTGAATCATTTCTAATAGGTATTAAAAATTCCGCGTCGGGTTAAAAACGGATAAGTTTAAAGTTAGGTTCAAAATGGTTAATACTTAATCGCTTATAAGTATTAAAAAAATCCTTTAGGAACGGCATTTTATGTTACATTGATGCAATTCCTCCACATTGAAAAAAGAGCCCATTGAAAAAAACTCGAAACGAACTCATCTTTGGAATATGTCAACATGTTCCCTTTCACTCGGTTGAAACAAAACAAAAGCCCAACCATTTCTCCGATATCGACGGTATATTCACAAACTGTCAATTGTCTCCCCACCACACTGTACAAGCTTTGTACTTTTTGAGTACGCTTGAGAGATAAATGAGAGAAAATAAATTCTATCTATTTTTATATAGAATCATACACAGAATTCAATAATATGTATTTCTGACCTTGATACAAGTTCGTTAAGATTATTATAAGAAACATTAGCATTCTTTTTTTCCTCTTTTTAAGATCAATTGTAAGTCTTATAAAAGGATTTATATATCAATTGACTTTATGCTGCCCTACAGTTTATGTATTTGATTATTATCACGGAATATAGATATGGAAAGGCATACCTACAGTCCGCCCCAGCCGAGACCATTCGGATAAAACGATGGGCCGCCGCAAGGCAATCCCACCCAGCACAATGGCGCAGGACTAACTCTTGAGATTTTCTTTTTCCATCAGACCAGAAGAAATTAAATTTAACCTACTATCCCCGTTCCAATACTCATTAAAATTTAACGGTACCTATTCTACACAATGATAGATAAAGTGCTAAATACAGTTAATGTACTAAATACTCAATACAATTCATTACAATAATATAACATTATTTTTTTTACATAATTAAGATCATAACCATACGCTCTTCAAAATATATAAAAACACAAGAATAACAAAGATTGTCTTAGACAACAATATTAAAATGTAAGTAGTGAAAAATTTGAGAAAAAAATTTGTAAAGAACATTCAGGAAACAACAACATATTTACAATAGTATAAAACAAGAAAACCAAATCTGTACAAAATCAATGGAGGCAAGATATTTCCATTTGTTGTAGTTTTGCGATAATTTGTGAAGCACTAGTACGAAAAGTTGGGATTTTAACTAATGATTCGAGTTCCATAGTACTCCATTCTTTTGGCCATTGATTCCGGAAATCACTCCAAAGGTCACAATATTTTAGCACATGTAAAATTGTTCCCGTGTCATTTCCACAAATGCAGGCAGCGAATTTGCCAAAGAGTCTCGCTTGATGTGTCCTGAAAGTCCCGTGACCAGTAATAATTTGATTAATGTAGAAATCTTCATATAATCTGTTAGGACTAACTTGTTTTATAAATTTTTTGGTCCATTCCCCTTTTTTGGATTCCATCCATCTATCTTGCCATTTTCTAATTATCTTGCTTTTTAATTCTGTTTTTAATTGTGTGATGGAGGAGCCGAAATTAAAATCTATTTTTTCTTTCTTTGTTGCTTCTTTTGCTAGGTAATCTGCTCTTTCATTACCCACAATTCCTTTATGGGCTCTTACCCACTTAATTCTTATATTTAAGTTTGAGTTGATTATCTTAGATTTTAAATCATTTATAAATTTTCTGTCTTCTTTGGTTGCTTGCAAGGTTTCCAAAACAGACCTCGAGTCCGAAATAATAGAAACATTTAACCATTTCTTCTGAATAATATAATCAACTGCTGTTATTATGGCCACAAGTTCCGCGTTATAGACTGCACTATTGTCATTAAGTCTGAGCTTCACGTTATCAGTCTCAATACCTTGTTGATAGATTACAATGGATATAGATATGGAAAATCAAAATTCACACTCTCTGTGTTCAAATGATACATTAAGTTAAATTTGTCAAAAGCTCTTTAGCTTCTCCCATTGAAAAATATACAACAAAACGAAACATTACCTCAGAATCATTAAGCTTTCATGTTTTGTAGCTGCAGCGATGCATAAGGTGGCAAAAGCTTCTTATTCGCACATTTATAAAATATTGACGCAACTGATAAACGAGTTTAAGTGTCAGTAGGGATATAACAGGGATGCAAAGATATAGTTAAATAAGTACCTATTCTTTAAAAAAAATACAAGAAGAAGAATGAATGAATTTAAAAAGTTACTGTCATGATGTAACACCATATTGTCTTTGAAAAATCCAAATTATAACATTAAACTTAAAATACTTATTTATATTTCCACAAATAGAAGATTTTGCAGTTATTTACTATCCCTTAATGTTAAGAAACGATACATGAATTTTTCTGCAATCTTTTAGCACGCACACTTATTTTTGGAACGGCCATTATGTTATGTTCATCTCGTTCACATAAAAATTAGCATGTATATGTATATTTCTGCATAAAAAAATAAAATTGTTTTAAATTATTTTAAAACAATTATTAAATTAGTTTACAGTTTTATGGGATAACTGTGTAAATTTGTATACTTATTCAATGCATGCAAGGGGTAAATAAGACTAAAAAAAGTTAATATAAATGAATAACATTTTTTCTTATATGCAGCTTTGATTCTTTCTTTCTAAGCAACTCTTGAGGATGCAGATAGCAACTGAAGGTATTATTCCAAGACGTCTCATACTAGTAGGTATATATCTGCTTTAGGAAAGCTTCTGATCTGTGTTTGTAAGTCCAAATAAACATTTTTTTTCTTGGAATGAATCTTTCTATAAGATATAACAAGAGGATGCCTTATAGAAAGCATTAAACATGTGGAATTATTGTTGACGAAAAGAATGCACTCAATCGAAATATATCAGGAATATCCAGTAGAGTCTGCTTTTTCAAGAAAGATGCTTAATGCAACCAAAACCAATAGCAAAAACTTAGAAATCATATTAGCCCTGACCATTCTTGAAGCCATTCTCCGTTTCTAACCATAAAAATGTTTCTAAAAATCAATTTAATTCAGTTCTAAAAACACAACAAAATTATTATGTTTTGATATAAATTTGTGCTTAAAACTTACCCCCAAAATTTTTAATTTCATCCTATATTCGAAATTTTTGCTAACTTCTCCCTCATCTACATAAAAAAATAAACTGCAAAAATTAGGTTAAAGCCATTATCTCAATCTTTCTGGAATCATTTATTTATATGTTTCCTCATTAAGAAAATGAACATATAAAAGTATTCTAAATAATCAATAAAAAAATGAGTGATTTCGAATATGCAAGAAAGAATTACCTTCATAAAAATATGAAGAAAAGGTTGAAATATTTTTTCACTTTTATTAAGATTTTTTTGTTGGTTTTCTTTGGATTCTTGCATACACGTATAAATTATATGACGATTATAATCGAAATTTCAACTGAAAGATGTATTTAGTTTTTTTTTTCTTTCATTGAAAATAAGTAGTAATAATATCCAATAAAGAAAAACTAACAAAAAAAAAGACTAAGCAAAATTGCCATACTTTTTTCTCATTACTGCAATAACCAGTACCGAATTAAATAAGATAAAACTGACCCTAGAGGAGATCAGTCATTTCAAAACTACAAACTGTCGTAAATATATTCAAATAGCTTACCTGCTTTTAATTCAGTCAGGTATGCTTTTTATATATTTAAAGCAGCACATTACATTGGTAGAATGGGTTTTTTTCATTTAAAGAATAAAATATCTCATAGAAAGACATGGTATCTTTTTAAAGTATATCAGTTGTTACTAAATTAACAATACTTGAAACCCAACATTTCAAACCAATTACTTTTCTCCTCGAAAAATAGTAAAAACAGCACTGAACCAGTCACAATCTAAATAATGCTTGTTTTTTAAATTATTCAGCCATTTTATAACTGTGAGATGCTTTAATGGTAGATCGTGTATTAAATTTATCAAAACAAGTACGTATTTTCCTTTTCAAATAGTTCACCAATTTCAAAATTATCTTTCGATATTGCAATCTCGAGTGGAGTTCGCTTCCAGCTGACTGATTTTAGATTTATTTCGACATTAAATGACAGCAGTTCTTTCACAATTTCTTTGAAGGCACAGCAAAAATCGCACAGTGATTTCGTATCATGATGTTTCAATTAATTAGTGTAAAGTTTACACGACTCCAACTGTTTTTTCCTAAAATGAATTAGCTAAGTAATTTCCACAATCGATAAACACTTGGGCTTTTAAAAATGAAAATCAAAGTCTGAATCATTAATAATAAGTAGCACCAAAATTTCCAGGTTTCCCTCCAAAATCCTTATACGGAACTGGGTACTATCCTCAGAGATGTTTATTTACAGCCTCGATCTAATAGTTAACGAGTAATTTCAAGTTGTTCACACGAAACTGCCCGGAACAGAAGGGCTTCTTGTTTAGAAGACTGAGTCGAAGAATCTCTCGTTAATCTTATCTATATTACCGTAATTAAAATGATAAGTCAACAGAAAAATCAGTGAATTTGAAATTACTAGAGGACGGGACATAGTAAATCCTTCAAATAGATAAGATTCTACTAAAGTACATGTTGATATTGAAATAAAGTGTTGAAGCTTGCAAATTCCAACATGAACTCATCGCCTCTTTTCTGTCCACCAAAACAATTATTCATGTCTCTCAAATTTAGACGATTCAATTTATTTCAAACGTTTATTATTCACCCAATGGAATAACGCAGCGACCTAGAAATGGAGTTTGCACAAGCTATTTCGAAGATTCAAGAATTTGAGATCGAAGATTCGAGAAGATCGAGATTCAATTCTGCCTTAATTGTATCATGCACATCAGTTTTGATCATATCAGTTTCTGAGTTCCCATAGTTAATACTTTCCGAAAAGTTTAACTTTAGGTTTAGAATATAAGTTGCCGTCTTAGATGTCACTCTCTTCATTAGAAATTTCTTCTAAATTTTCTTATCTTTTCCAAAACGGCTTTTTTGTATCTTTAAACCCACATATTAATATAATCAATTAATAATTAAAGAAATTTACAATCTGAAATTCTCATGGAATCCAATGTCTTTGGTGTTTATCTACTTGATGACTGTAACGCTACACATTTCTTTTCTAATCTTTCAATAAGCATCTCTATAACATGATTGCTATTATTGTCTAACAAACTACCTGTATTTGTATGATGCAGAAACTGTACCTTTGCCGCGAAGTGATAATGGTAAGCAATAGATAAATTCTCTGTTAAAAATATATCAACAAATAAGTTAGATAATAATAAGACAAGAGTCCATGCTTCTTTAATAATGTAACATTAAAACTATTTCAGGACGTTAAAGTATACTTTTTTTAATTACGGATTGTCCTCGAGCATGGAACTGAAACTAAATTGCCTATTTGTAGAAGGGTAACCAAAAAATATGCAAATAAATCCCATTTCTAGTAGATTCCGAAATGTTATCAAAATATTATTAGTAACTATTATCAAAATACCTGTGATAGCTACTCTTGAAAATGTGCATGACTGACAAACTCCTCATTTCAAATAACTGTAAAACCGGAAAGCCGTCTTTGTAAAATTGGAGAAAATAGTGATATTGAACGATATGATTCAACCGGAAATTGTCGAATACAATGGTGAACAGCACTAAAGGTGAAACATGTTGCACCTTTAATTTGTTATAGATTGCACTTGAGGGTATATGGATCACATTCAAGCTCCGACACCAATGTGCTAAAGCAGTACTATGATTACTCTTCAAATAAATTTCATCCATAATTCACGATATTCTTTCATAGTCATTCGATGGTAGAAAAATGAGTTCACTTAATAAAGATAAAAACTGAAAAAAAAATTGAACGTACATTCAAGACACAATTTATGGCTGATGAAGTGATAAAAGAGTCGGATGCTATGAAAAAATCATGAATGAAATGTCTTTAGTGGTCCAACCATCCTTCCATTGGTATGGGTTAAGGATTAAAAATCGAGAACCAATTGGATGAATTACTGGTCATGTTGCCGGCGTCCTGGCATAGGGGTAGCACTTCTTCCCCATGATCTGGGTGTCCAGGTTTGTTCATGGTTGTTCTTCCTGTTCTATCTGTGAGATGTGTGAATGTGCCCTTCTGTAAAAAGGGATTGTGCAAGCGAAAGAGGGATGCGTGAGTAGTCAAGTTGTACTCTTGGCCCAAGATGGCTCTACGATAAAAACAAGAGGCGCTCCCCCTAAGGCTTAAATCGGCTGCCTTCGATGGCAAGTGCCATAAGAAACAACAACACTGGTCATGTCATCTGACTAGTTTTAAAAGTTAGGCACTCTGAAATAATGTTCTTTTAGATTCAAAATACATCAATTTATTTAATAAATCAAATGATAGGAAATAAAGTTGTCTGTTCATCTACTTTCCGAGGAAAGTAATTTAATACAAGAGTTGTTCATATTTTAAATCTCTGTGTATTATTACCATTGACTCGAATTTAAAAGAATAAACGCATCTAAAATGATAAGGTGAATTATGTTACGCTAGCATCGATTTATAACTAATGAAAAAATACAGCAAAGTCTTCGTTCTTAGTCTACTATTGCATTTCCTCTACAGTCATATTGCTCATTAATTTCAAGAATAAATAGAAATGGTTTATGGAGCATGAACTTATTTTAGAGTTTCTGAACTGCTATATTTAAAAAATCGAATAATCTGTTATTTCAAAGTTGGATATGATTCTTAAAACTCAAATAAACTCTATGATTTCTAATAATAATAATAATTCTAGCACAGCATTAAAATTATTATGGGGAAACTCAGGAATAATAACTTACTCTATAATGTGATCTACCACATAAGCTCCATTGTGGATTAAAAATGAAACAAATCAATTTGTTAAAATTTTGAAAAGGACAATGTATGGTGGGAAAAAGAGGCAAGTATTAAAGGGTTGTTTATTTCAGTTTTAAGCATACTAATGAAAGAATTCTGTGCAATGCTTAAGAATGCTCATTCGACCAAGACGGACGGAGTCTCAATTAATTACAAAGAGAACTGAAACTGAGAATATGCATTAACTCTTTATCTATCGAGGTTACTTTAAAGTACCATTTAAATTAGATTGATATCTTCACAATATGACTATTTTTTCTAACAGTATTTGAAAAAACATAAAGAAAATATTTCCAATAGAAAGCTGGAGCCAAATAAAAAGATTTTATTCTTGATTTAATTAATTATATTATTTTATTTAATTAAAACATTTCTTCTTCTATTGTTTATTCTGCATCGTAACTTAACTAAAGGTTCAAAAATAAATTTGAAAAATAAATTTAAATGATTCTATAAATAAAAGGTTAAAAAATGAGATTCCAAACTAACAAAAACATATCAAACTGAAGGAAAATCATGACTAAAATCGGAGAAAATAGGCTTCCAATAAATATTCCGAGTAAGTGACTAAACACTTTTGACCAGAGATTCTTTTTTCAAGCTCTTCGAACTCAAAATGTGATCGTAATATTTATTTATTTTAATTTCCTTCAAACATCATTCCTATTTTCTCGAGTTTGAAGTATACAAAGTTGAAAATACTCTGATTATCAAAAATTTTGATAATTTGCTATTTATATCTTAGTCTTCCTTGAGTCCGAAAAACATATTTTATGGAATGGTATCTGTATGCCTCACTCTTACTCAGAAAAACTACAAATGAGAAAAGCAACAAGCTACAAGAGTCAAGAGAACGAACATCGCAATGGCAGGTTAGAATTATATTTTAAGTGGAACGGACTCGGGAGAAACTTAGTAGCCAGTGTGCTTGTGAATGCGCCACCGTCAAAAAAAAAAACAACAAAAAAAAAACAGGGAGATGGAATTTGTTACATCGCTCAGACAATAGAATGTTGACGATCGACATAAAATTTTTGATTCAATTCTCTAAAAGGCCATCGTCTATTGGTCTGTGTATACTTGCGTAAATGAACGTGATGAGTTTAAGAAAGAACTAACTCAATAAATGCTATTTGATATATGATTTTAGGATCAAAATTGTACATCTGTTTGAAATGTAGGACTTAACCATCGAATGGAAGATATTGAAGATGCATGTACAGATTTTTATGTCACATTACAATGAATGTAACTCGCCATGTGTCGAAATCGAAATAAATGGAGACATTTTTCTCTTGTACCATTACCATCTCTTGTGCCTTACCATCGATCTCCGATTCCAAGAAAATAAAATCTGAATGGTAGTGACCTTTCGATCTTAACCATTGATGGCTATTTTCATGCAGGGGAAATGGCACCTGTATTAAGACGTATAACGGCAAAGTCTGAAAAGGATCTCTCTTGTTCATTTAATCATATTTCATTTAAATACCTTTCTGAATTGTCTTCGAAGAATGAGGAAAATGGGGACCATCTGCCATAAAAAAAATATCTCTTGGGCCTTTCGACTCGTTACTTCTAGCAGAAACCTGTTCTTCTTCTGCTGGAATGAAGTTGGAAAGAAATTCCACAACCAGCATTCTTTTTTATACCTATATATTCGTTGTGGATTATTTCTTTCTTTCGTTTTTACACATCCGTTTGAGTGTGAATGTAAAACGCTTGAAATGAGATTAATTATTCTTTCTCCCAAAAAAGAAGGAATTTTCATAATTAAATAGAAACGTAGCAGGAAGGAAAGACGCCTATTGTTTCCTCTGATATTGTGATTAATAAAATAGGTAGTTAATAATCATATTTTATGACATCAAAAATGGCAAGTAAAACTTTCCTTATACTAGATGCCTTCATTACTTTTTGATGTGCTGCTCTTGAAATTGAGGGGCCGCGGTGGCCTGGTGGTACGGTCTCGGCTTCGGAACCGGAGAGTTTCAGGCTCGAGACCCGATTCCACCGAAGAACCGTCGTGCAAGGGGGTCAGTTGCACGTTAAATCCGTCCTGACCAAACGTCCTCTCGCTGGTGTGGTGTTTAGAGAGGGGTGCCAGCTCAGGTGTCGTCCTCGTCATCTGACCGCGGTTCAAAATTACGAATTCCGTCCCCAAATAGCCCAAGTGTTTCTTTAAACGGGACGTTAATATAACTAACCAAACCAAACCAAACTTGAAATTGAGATAAAACATTTTAGCTATAACATCCTTTTTTACCTTTTTTATAATTCTTTTAGCCCGCAAATGCAATATGATGAAAATTCGAACGATATTATTCTTTGAGTTTCTAAATTTTCTCTCTAGAGTCTTTTGTCCCTTCAATTACAGCAAAGCTCTTCGTATTCTCTCATCAATACAAGTTTGGCGTCTAAAGTAGAATATCTTTGCCTCATTTCCATAGTCCGGTTTTGATACGTGTTACTATTTAATGCCCTCTCTATTAATATTTGAATAAACTTTTTTAAATTCTTTCTGAGATGATTCAGTGTCATTTCAACGACATTAAAGATAATAAAAAATATTTTATTTAAATTCGTTTAAGAGAAGAAGAATAGAAAATTCAGTTTTAAAGAAACGTCGGCGTTTCCTATAGCCAGACTCTAATGAAAATACCTGAAACCAATTGAACTGAAACAATCACTTAGACTCAAGTCACGGTACATTGATTTCGAAGAGATGAGCCAGAATTAAAGAAAACATAAAGAAATTTATATTTGGTCACATATTGCTAATATAAAATATTAAATATTGAACTCCCAAAGCTGGATTACAGCAATCATGCAAATATAATCTGCTTTAGATGACAAATTTGTACTAATAAAGATTTTGCAGTAATTGGAAGTGCTATAAAACACCAATATGAGAAAATTTATTGAAAGTTCTGAACAAATTTTTACTGTTATTGTTCAAAATGTAGATATATTTCAGTATAAAAAATTTAAAAAAATGTTTCGAAATGAATAAATGATGTCACTTAAAATATTTTATTTTAAACTTTTCGAGACATTAGAAGCAAGTTTGAGATGGCTTCCTGTTAAAAGACCTTTTGTATTTACTTAACCCACTCATTTTCTATTATATCATGTATGAGAATTCTAATTTGCATTTTGAGTACAGAAAATCGTCAAATCACATATGTCCAGCTCCACTAGATAAAGTAAGAAAAGTGGTCTACGAAGAAAATGTAAGTAACTATTACCTATTTTTAGGAAAAAGATAGCATTTTATAAAATTTAACTTTTTTAAGATGTAAACAATTTAAAACATCAGACTAAGATTCTAAATCAACACCAATTCTTCTTTTGATTTCCATGAATCTTTTAATGCTAATCCATGATTTTATTTAGGGCAATTTTTTTGTGATCAGAAGTGATGAATTCGTCTATCAAGAAGCACATCCCAAAGGAATTTTTCACACATCACTGTGACGGATCAAAAATCCAAATTCTGCCTCTGAGAATGGTAGACAGGAGAGAAATCTTCAATATTCCCTTTCCACTCCATTTCATAGATTATACATTTCCTTACATCCGAAGTAGGTGATTTCTTTCGATCTTTTACGTTTTTGGTGCTTTAGGGAAAAAAACATTCGACTGAAGATCTCTTCTTCAGCTGTTCTGAAGAAATAAGAATGTCTTCTGGTGAAAGTTCTTTGACTTGAAAAAAGAATCTCCTGAATGAGCATGAATGTAGAGACAGACATGAAAGCAGCAGAAAATACTGAAGGTGTCTTTTCTTAAATGTAATTTTGAAAAAGGAGAAGAGTTTAGTATCGCTTTTTGAATTGCAAGAAAAATCCCCATTTTCTAGATGTTTTACAATCTATACTTATGGATCTGCCGCATAATGTTGACAAGAGATACTTTGTACCGAAACCGACTTCAAGTTGTTGAGAGCGCTGTGATTTGAGCCTTAACAGACGATGAACGAGATGTAAGAAGGAAGAGGAAATCAAAAAAAGAATACTTCTATGTCTATATTATCTTTTGTTTGTGTCGAAAATATTTTCTTTCTTGTAAAAGAAATATCTTGCATCTGAATCTATAGATATTGGTATATTTTAAAAATTTAGTTTGACACATGATATATCAAAGTGGAAGCAACATGGAGAAAACTATTTTCGAATGAGAAATGAAGAAACAATTATTTAAGTAAAGAAATCAGCAATAATTGAAAGAAATGATCAGTGAAACACAGTATGTACTTACATGCAAATTATTTGCTTCAATCCTGGTGGCCGCTTTCATCCACTACATGCCACGTTTCATAGAAAAATTCCTCAGCAAAGTTCAACAATACTAGAAATTCAGAGCAATAACAATAACTATCTGTTTTATTCTCTTGACTTGTAGAACATTTTGCATATATCATTCTGAAAGATTCAAATACAGTAAACATATTTAATCATTTTTTGTTGTGATAAATTTTTTCAAAAAGAAATTTTTTTTAAAAATTAAAGATTTTCATTTTTTTGACAAAAGATTGCACTTCGAATGGTAATGGTGCGCCATTATTATTATTTTTTTTTACATGTGTACCATAATATTTTTCAATAGATTGCTTAAATATACATTAATTCGTCTCTATCTTGTTAAATAAATTGTTTAAATATAAAAATCCGAAAATCAAGGAAAACCTTTATTAAAAAAGACAAAGCAATGACGAAACATTAGAGAAGAAGAAGCGAATTTTTCATATCGTGGCTAATATATAAAAAATATTGTATAACAAAATTATTAATAAATTTTTACTGATGAGAAACTCTTGCATATATAACATACTTGTACAAAGCAGTCGGCTCTCAAACAGAGCCGGCCCTCTCTATGAAGGAGCCCAGGTTCAAAAAACACGAAACTGGGGTAAAAACAAATTGGGGTCCTAA
>JAPMOR010101385.1:100222-112418 GCA_026543865.1 Argiope aurantia
GCATGTTTATTTAATACGTGATTTTGTTTTTGCTATTAATTACTTCAGGAAAATTACAACTTTTTGCAATTTCTTTTTCGATGTTTAGTATAGCAAATGCATTTAAGAGTTATGCACACATGAAAACAATTCTTTATTAATTTAAACTTGATGAAAGAGAGCTCAGCATTTATTATAACAACTGGCAATGTAAAGAAAAGTTTTAACACAGTTAATACATTTAGAAATAAGTCATTATAATTATTAATTAATATATATTGCAATATGTGTTGAGGGTTATTTACATTCCTTTTATTCAAATTCAAATCCCCGTCGCAAAACAGTTATTTGGATTAGGTTTTCATCTACAACTTTATTATAAAATGTTACAAAGTTTTTGGTATGTTTTTCTAAAGTTTTTATATCAGTCATTAATTTGGAATACTTTTAAATCTATATTCTATCTGTGCAACAACAGTATCAGTTACAGAGTTAAAAAATAACATCTAAATTTCTCAAACAGGTTTTCTATAATTTCATTTTCTGTTTCGAAATATAATTTTTCTCTTTTTCGAATTCGTTTTCCAGGAAAATGTTCTGAAAGATTCAAATTACGTGCTATCCCTTTTGCTTCGTATAAAAATGAGTTAAATTATTTTTCTTAAATTCTGGATTTCAGTTTTAATCTTAATGACCAAATTAAAAGCCCAGTCGAGAACAATTGTTTTTAATTGAAATAGCTTTTTGATAATGTTAATTTTGGACAATAATGTAAACCACAAACATAAAAGTGGCATTTAAACATAAAGTGGCATTTCTTGCAGTGAATACAATAGATTTATAGCTTCAGATACCGCTGTATTATTGTTATTTGCATCAATAAATTCTTCTAGGATAACAAGTTTGTTTAAACTGTATATACACTGCTTTAACCGTATCTACATATTTTGGCTTCCCAACGAGTGTCGCATAATGATTTAAGAGCAATATTTATATACTTCTGTAGAATTTCTCCTCTTTTTTCACATGTAGAAAATAAGCAATATATCCAAACAAAATTACAATGCATACTGCTGGAAACGGTGTCGCAGATTAATAAATTAAAAGAACGTCATAGACAAGGCACATAAATTGCATGAGACTTTAGAGTAATTATTCTAGAGTATTGACAGCCAGAAGAATACTTCCTTGGCATGAATATGATTAGGCCTAACAAAATAAAACATTATAGTATGAATTATCAAAGTAATGTATGCAATTTAATCTAGCAGATGAGATAAATGTTCCTATTTTATGTTTATAATATGCTGCATACTTGCACTAAACTGTAATATATCTGTAAAATTCATATATTTCAAAACCCATCGATTGTTCCAGTTCATTTTCTTCCTCTCTGCTTTCCATCCCGCCATTACCGTTCAGAACATTGTTTTAGTTCTTGATCCTATTGGGGCCCCTCTTAATGGCGGGGCCCCGTTGCATAGCATCCACCTCACACCCCAGATCACTGGCCCTGCTCTGCATGTTATTGTTGCATGTTATCAATACGAAAACTCAAGTTGCAGATCAAATTTCAAATGCCAGACATTGCTAGTAGTTTCAATCGTTACTTCAAAATGATTCGGTGGAATTTTACACATGATAATTTCATATAAGAGAGAGGATGCGTAGATTCAACTATATGAAATTGGATAAGCACAGTAAAAACAATAAAGGCAAAAGCAGAAATGAGGCACAAAAAAAATAACCAGTTCATATACACATTAAAAAAACTACATTTTCGCATTTACTGCTTATTGAGATCAACACAGAATAAAGTCATATTATTAATTATTTTGTTATATATTACGTATTAATAATTTTTAATAAATAAAAATTTGATAATAAAAAATGATCCATTTCTATGCAAATTACACTTTTTGCTAGTCCATGGGCATACATTGTTTAGCTGTATAATATTTTATCATTGATAATCACAGTTTAATCTTTCATATTTGATATACTACACTGTTAAAGGGAGGAATTTTCTCTTATATATTGTTACCATGATTATTGTACCATAAACATTCTGCTTGCCATTAATAAATAATTGGTGAATTAATTAATAATTCTGTAAATAAAGCATAATTTGCGTTTTCTTCTGCTTATACTAATAGAATGATTAACTTGATTATTGATTAGGGAAGAAAGCCTACATTTTTCTCCTTCATTTGGCGTAAAGTGATGCCAAATCTCATTTTTGAGTGAGTCGTAAAAAAAAGCATTTCGTTCTCCTTTTTTGGGGGGGGGGGAATTTTCTTCCTTTATTAAAAGAAAATTTAATGTTCCATTTGTCTTCTATATATTCAAAATGTGTGTATTTTGACATTTTTCAAAAAAATCATGTGTTTAATATTGCATGAAAGAAGAGGAAAACAACAAAAATCTAGAATAGGAGACTGTGCTATCCATAAAAGCGACTGAAAATCAATCTTTGAAGTGTTTTTCGGTTTGCTTTGGCACCTTCTCTTTGCGATGAGTTGTGAGGGTTGACCGATTTCTATTGAGGGAAGCGACTCGTGACACGGTTTTCAAGAAACCTTGATTATTCCGCCTGAAATCGATACTGCTGCAGGGTGTAAGTCTCCTTTTCTTCTTCATTGTGTGTGTCATCCGATTCCATCTTTTTTTTTTCTTTTGGCGTCATTGTGGAAAATGAAAGCAGAATAACCTTTTTAAAACATTCTGGATACTTTCTTCCTTTGAAAATTCTCGAAGCTCCTTTGAAAAGTCAGTAGTGAAAGAAAACGACTTTGTTTTTGAAGAAAATGTTTGTTGAAAGAGTTTTTTTTTCTGATTTATTTTTGAAAAGGAGCTAATATTTGATAATAATATAGCTGAATATTTCATTAAAACTTTTTTTATTCAAATATAGCAAACATGAAAACTCAGGATGAAAGTGTGTTATGAATATTGCATTTAATATTGGTTAACCTTCAACTTAATACCACTTTATAACGATTTCAGAAGAATAAATTTTTTGTAGCATTTGAAACATAATTGTAATCACCAACATTAAACAAATAAATCCACACTTAAATTTCAAAAAAAGTTCTAAGAACATATTAGAAGAAATAAGAAGCAACAAAATACTGTTCGTTTCAGAATTTAGAGACGACCCCTTTTTGACGATTCTCTCTCACTAAGGGGTGAGATGCGAAAGAATGAGCACATTTCTGAAACTCTTCTTCATTATTTGTTCTTGATTTCCGAACTATAAAATACTTTTTCGGTTTTTTCTCTCACGTGTATGTTAATTTCGTGTCGCGAATATACTTTATTGTCAAATGTAAACATTTCCTAATTTCATCTTTCCTCTCACCCTTATTTTAATTAATTAAACTCATCCTAATGCATGCGCAAAGGCACGGAGGGTTTTAGAATCTGTTGGCAAACAATAATTGCTAAACAAGCTCTCAAGTTCAGGTAGAATAGGTGTTAGGAAAGAAGAAGATTAGATAATTATAAATATCTAGTTCATTTCAAAATAGATATAGAGAAGCTTCAAGAAACATATCTGAAAGTCCTCAACTTTCACAAACCCTGCGTTTCCAAGTGGGTGTGACATGGTAAGTTTAGTGAGAGTTATCGCACCCTATTATTGTCTTTTAGCAGGTTAAATTACTAGGAACGTCCTAAATAAGCTTTTTGCTGTCTTAAAAGCATTAGCGTGGTTAGATAAAAAGCATAGTTAAATAAAAGTGGAATCTTTAAATTGCAGCAGTTTCTTTCAAAGGATAGAGTAATTTTGGAGTTTGCTTAGATTATAGGATGATATTAAATTCCGTTAAATTCTTCTAAACTTATAGAAACACGGGTTGAGAAAGTTGGATCTTTAAAACTTAACGTATACTGAGGATGTGTAGAATCTGTCTAGTACATAACACCCTCCAAATATTTCACCTCCTCGTCTCATTCTTGGAAAATTAAAAATGCATCAACTCTTCTTTTTCAGTCTTTCGTACAATCATATTTTTCTAAGAAGAAAAAAAAAACTATCTAATTAAGAAGAGATTTACCTATTCACCAAACAAAGTCTTAATTAGGAAAAATATGCAATCATTTTTTTTAATTTTCACAAATATTAATTCGAATAATGGGCATTTGTCGACTTAATTCTAACGCTATTCCAGGGATAGGATTCTTCATTTTTCTTTCTGTAATTATACATGCTTCAAGTTTGCTTCAATTTTTGTGGAGTAGTTACGGCTAATTTTCACCCATAAAAAAAGTTTTTAATAATTTTTTAAAAAATAGAAAATAAAACATAAAATAAAATTATATTTTTCTTCATAGTAAACATGGTTAAACTTAACGCTTTTAATTTTGCATTTACAATTCTTCTCAGATTTTTACTGACACCTACGCAAGTTTTCCGGAATTCTAGCAAAGCTGACTATTTTGTACCTGACGTAAAACTCAAGATACATTAATTTTTTTTATTTAATTTGTAGAAGTATAGGATAATTACACAGTCCTTTAAACTTCTAGTTGTTTGGCCTTCTAATTGCACTATTTAGAATTCCACAGCATCTCCTCCCCTCTAGAGATGCTCAAAGATTTTCTCCCTGACATCTAACAAAGGGTCTTCCTTGAAGGTGTTGATGGATTTTCGCGAGCAGCAACAAATGAGTTAACTTTTCCTTTCCGCCGCCAGACAGGAAGAGACTCAGCGCCGCGTCAGCGATCGCCGACAAACCGGCTAATAGAAATTTCACTCAGAGTAGTTAAGGAGAGAAGTAACAATCAAATTCATTGGACTAGGACTTCGTGATGTCATCAGGGAAAAGTATTCAGAGAAGTAATGATGCACGACTCAGTGAGCCAGAATTTCAGTCAATGAGGTCGATTAAATTAGATTTCAGATGTTAATTTTCAAAGTAAAATATTCAACAAGGAATGTCATTTGGACTTCTTCCTAAGTTTTGAGAATATAAGATCTCGAGACCTGAGTAAAATAGAAAATCGTAATCAGGAAAAGCATTCTGAGTAATTCACTCAGAAGGCTTTTATTATATGGATAAACATAGCACGAAACAATGATCTTGAAACAAATAGCTTAATCTGAATTTACTTGTTTTTATTTTAATGAAATTTTTTATCAATTTGAAATAGATTATCATTCTAAAATATTTATCTATGGATTGTAAAATCATCTTTCCCCCTAACTTCTTCCATAATATCCTTGAAACAATAATCATCGCTGGTGAGTTAACTTTTTAACAAAGTTATAAAGAACTTCTTATAAAGCATTTGAATTATTAGTAAAATGTTTGATTCAGATACTAAATTAAATTTCATAAACTATATCGAGCATAATTTTTAATATTTTAACATCAAATAAAATCATTAAAAGTCAATCAAAAATAAAGTTAACCAAGAAAGCAAAATTGCGGTGGTTTTCAAACGGACTTCCTGATTTTGAAAAAATGACGAAAATGATCCCCGAGACGCCTCCCTCAAACTCTTCGCATCACATTGAATGGACTCATGACAGCAGATTAAAGTTTCACAAGATCGGCACATACAACGAGTTTTATTGCAATTCAATATCTACAGCTGCGAGAGTTTACCTCTCGGTCCCTGTTGTTGTCCAAATTATTGATCTTCGTCTTCCAAATAAAAACTTTAAGGATCCGAAATTCAGAATTGTAGAGAGGCTTGGGAAGTGGCTCAACTTTTAATTATATTAAACAATTAAGTGGCGAAAAAAATCCATTAGAGATGAAATTTAATTTCATCCATTAATGAATTAATTTAATCCATTAGAAATGAGCAGATTTTCAGCAAAGAATAAATAATATTTAATAGCCACCTTTGGCGACCAGCCGGTTCGCCAGTATTACCGCTCACTACAATTTTCAATTAAATATTTCAAGTAACTGGTCTCTTAATAGATTTCAAACAAAACATTTTTAATCTTCAAATTTTGATAGTCATACCAAACTTATACTGTTGTTTCGATCGTTTCTTTCAATTTACTATATATATTTTGCAAATTTGTTGTCATTTCCGGTAAAACTTCAACTTTAATTTAAAGGGGAAATGATGAAATTGCAATTAATATAAAGATATTTTTCAATAAAACCAAGCGTTTTATTTTATTTATCATCTTTATTGTTATTTATTTATTATTATTATTACTGAATATGAGTATTGCAAACAGAATCGATCGGTATTTAAGTCTTATGTGAACTACAAAATATTTTTTATGTAATATCTCAAACAATAATTCAACAAAAGTTTCTCAGATTCAGCATAAAATTCAGTTTTTAGTTTTGCTTTCAAAAGGATTGAAATGAAATCAATAATAATATTTTGTTCCTGCTTATAAATATAGTTCAAAAATTATGAAGTCTAAATTTAATGCAGTAAGGTATCATATTCTGATAAATATTCTGGATACCCCAAATTTTAAATACATGAATGAATGTTTCTATTTTCCACGATCAACTAAGACTTATTTATGAAGTTTTCAATGTTAAAAATTTAGAAAAACTGAACATTTTCATAATCTTAGTCCAATTAATCTTGAGAAACCTTCGCGATGATTGGCGTATTTTCTTTGAAACGATCGATGGAAAATCTAAAATTATCCCTTTTTTATTGAATAGTGATATTCCAATTTTCATAAATCAGTCAGTTTAAGTGATTGATTTAGTTGATTGGAAATTAACTCTTTTTATTTAAAATATTAGTGTTTCAAGCACATTTTGTTATTCGTAATTTCCACAACAGAAGCTTAATGTAAAATCAAAAATTCGTTATTTATTAGAGCATTTATTGAATCAAGTTACATAAAATATTATCATTTTCCATTTAGACCATTTTAGCATATCTGAGTCTTACGAAAGGTTTACAAATTAGCTGTGTGGCCCTGATTTGAATGGATATCCTGTTCATATTAAACAAAACTTGCCTTAAAATAAAACTGATTTATTGGATTAATAATATAGAGTGTGTAAAAGATTATAAAATAATTTTTCTTGAATTTATTTTTTAGAAAAAATAATATTTCATATTTGTTTCATTTCCTAAAGACACGTGCCGAAAATTATATTTTTTGCAGATTTTATTTCCAAAAAGATTTAATTTGTTTTTAATTGGAACCTTAATCAATGTGATGTCAACACGCCAAAATTTCGCTAAATTTTTAAATAAATAAAATTCTAATTAAAAATTCGAAAAAATAACCCGCAGGTGCACAATCCCGGCCTCCAAGGTATACACGTTCCCAATTTGGTAGCTGTAGGTTAAATGGTCTGGCCTGTAGAGCGCCAACAGACACACACACACATTGAGCTATATTATAAGTACTACATAGAACAAACATAACATTTCAATAGTTGCCAAAAACAAAAGAGAGAAAAATGCAATTAATAAGCAGACGTACAGATATTTAGACTGGAAAATGAAATTATCTGAAATTAACCACGCGCGCAGACGATATTTACAAAAGTAAAAATATTCAAACCTGAAATGGAAAATATATGAGTTATTCCATCAATAAATGCCATAAGTTTGTTTATATCTTCATTATTTTATGACTCATTAAACATCAAAATGGGTCCGTGACTAAATAAACACCCTGTATAGAGAGTGTAAAGATCATAAAATAATTTTCTTGAATTTATTTTTTAGAAAAAATAATATTTCATATTTGTTTCATTTCCTAAAGACACGTGCCGAAAATTATATTTTTGCAGATTTTATTTCCAAAAAGATTTCATTTATTTTTAATTGAAGCTTTAATCAATGTGGTGGCAGCACTCTGAAAAAAGCTTGATTTTCCCATGAATGCGAAACGTGCTTAATTTTAATTTTTATTTTTTACGAAAAAAATTATTGAAAAACATAGTTAAAATATTTATTTAAAAATTCATTAAAAATAGAAATTTAATTTTAAGATTAAAACATTAGTATCATTTAAATGATAAATTTTTGATCTTTAACTTCATGTAAAAATCGTTTTTGTGCGGTAATTTTTTCGGAAGTTATAGCAGAAACACGTCAAAATTTCGCTTAATTTTTAAATAAATAAAATTCTATTTAAAAATTCGAAAAAATAACCCCCAGGTGCACATTCCCGGCTTCCAAGGTATACACGTTCCAAATTTGGTAGCTGTAGGTTGAATGGTCTGGCCTGTAGAGTGCCAACATACACACACACACACACACGCACACACACACACACACACATTGAGCTTTATGATAAGTATAGATAAACCATTTAATATGATAATTATGATATTGTTGGCAAAATATATCGGATTATTTGTTTTATTTATTTTCAAATTCATTATTTTTCTCGTGTTTCACAAAGAATCAGGTTCTTAATTTAACGTCTGTTATCAGTGCTATTTGGAAAGAAAATATTTCATCGATTTGAGTAACTAATTAACTATTTAATGAAATTTGTAGTCAGATGTTTCTTTTCTCACAGCACTTGTGAACAAAATGTAATGAAAATGAGTTCAGGATTTCTATAGCATACAAATTATTCAAAAATTTCACTTTTGTTTATTTAGATAATCTGAAAAACAAATGATATGACCAAAGATAATGATTTTGAATGCAATTAGATTATACAATTGTTTTGCCCTCAGAAAAGCAAAACTAAAAAATTTCAGTGGTAATTTTGCATTAAAAGAGCTAAACAAGTGAGAATCAGCTATATTCTTATGATTTCGAATTCATTGTAGTTTCAGTGTCGCTTTTGATTTATATAAATATTTTCTTTTCTGTATCATTTTACATATTTTCAGACCCATATTTTAAATGAGGAGGGAATTTGAAAGGGAGGAGTCAGTTATCTATGGAAAACCAAATTTACCCTGAAAGGACTTCTCTATTGCCTACTCTTTGAAGGCAAGTAGAAAAGTATATAATCGTCTTTATAGCAGAAGAAATAGAAACCGGCACTCTCTTTATCTGTTTTCTTTTTATATTGGAAGGAAATTCTTCCTTCCCTTATTTACTTTTAACATTCTGGTCTATCGGGAAACGTACGATGCAAGAATCCTCCCTCGTCTTATGTAAAAAAAAAAGTATCCTGTTTGAAGTGTTCTACCACAAAGAAAGGAGTCTATTAGATGAATAAACAAAATAGAGAATATAAGGAAGTACGCTTTCTGAAATGCACAGCTCATTTATAGTATTATAGTATCTTAGATGTGCAGAAATATAAATAATAAAATTTTTAACTTATTGTTGCCACCTGTTCCGTGAACTTCCTCTCTTTGCTTGGTGCTTAAGAAGCGTCATAAAATATAACGGAGAAAAAATGCTTTCAAACTGTGGAGTGCTCTGTATCTGTATAGAGTATTTTTTAACTATACTTTACAGATATATGTCGTTGAAATTTCAAAATGGGAAAAAAGCGAAGCATATAACTTTCAGAATATTCTGCTTTTCTCTCTCCTGTCTTCCATTGTTTCAGACTCATTAATGTTTTTTTCTTTCTCTTTTCAATGTTAGATTGACATCTAAAGTTAAATACTTTTTTTCGAACTCGAATAAATTTTAAAAAGGGAAATGCCAGCTCTTTTAATATGGTTATTTACAAAGCATGGATAATGAGTTGAAGAAATACAAAATTTTCGAATTAAAATTATAGAGAAAAAATAGAATAGGCATTTACAAATAATGACTTTTACTTCCAGATATGCTCGCCTATTTCCTTTAATCAATGCATTCAAGTAAACAATATTAATGACGAAGGTTTCGAATTTGGAAACAACTGCGCTTCATTTCAATTTGTTTTATTTCAATTTAATAATTTTCAGCACGATAACAGCTCTTTTATTTAAAAAGCATGAATTATTTATTAAAAAAAGTTTTCTTCGTATTAAAACTATATGAAAACATAGAATAGGTATTTCAAAATAATAAAATTTACTTACAATTAGTATTATTTCTTATTTTCTTTTATCAATGCATTTTTGTAAACGATGCTAATGCTGAAACTTAAGAATTTAGAAACAATTGCTCTTTATTTCAATATCCATCTGTTTTATATCATTTTTGTAAATTCGATCAACTTAGAATTAATTTGAAAACTAAAATTATTTCAAAAAAGGATTATCTAGGTTGACATTTTTTTTCAAGATTAATTAGTAATATTCACAGAAAAATATTTATCATAGAATATAGTTTCTTGCATCCCATAATTTTTGAAATTGTAGAGGGACGAGACTCTTTATTATGTGATATGCCATGGATGAAAGAATGAGTTCAGTTTCAGGAACTACTTTTTATTAGCGGGTTAAGTTCCACGGCACAAACATTTAACACAAGCATATTGAAGAATAAGGCATAGAACAAATACACACGGCAACCCAGGACAACACAAGAGACAAGAATGAGGAATCATGGGAAAACATGGCTCTTGATAGGTGGCTCTAGTAGCGCCACCTATGAAGAAAGGAGAAGGCAGTAATTGTAACAGCTACAAAATTTAATTTTTAAATTTGCTAAAAATTGTTTATTTAATTTATAGTTTTAAGTTCAGTATAGAAGACTATTTTTTAACATATTATAATTTCGTACCATCATTCGTCTCGAATTTATATAAAAGCGCATTTGTTTTAAAACTCGCTATTAACATAAGCTGAAAATTCTTATATTTATAAAAACCTAATTTCAAAATTCTAACTGTATTTATGTTTTACATATAAACATAAAAAATTATTAAATTTTCTTACGAATAAAATGCATGAGAATTTGATCTGCAGATTTCCATCCTGATATATATGCAGCGCTAACAACGAGTTAGTGAATTCCATTGTTAAACAGAATTATTTTTCTTATGGATAATTCACAATCAAATATTCATATTATTAAAGCATTAACAAATATTTTTCATATGGAGGCAGCTTGTTCACCAGTGGCCATTAGTTTCACTCTGCTCTTGTATAATGGATGAACGATTCAGTGACTTTGCGAATAAGTTCACTTATTCTGTAGCTTCACGTCCTCTAAACTATTCAGTAAATATAATGGCTGCAGGAACAGGTATGTGGGGAGGGAAGGGTTCAATCTTATTCTGTCAGTACATATACGCCAATTAGATTAGCTTCAATTCGTACCTCTGAAAAAATTGTCAAGAAATGTTCTTGATGAACAGCAGCTTTTGAAGTTCAAATACTCGTTAAGTAGAGGGACGCCTACACCTTTTCCTTTTAATAAATATTTTTAATGGAAATTTGGGATCCTCCTAGTCTTGGTTTAAATGTCTAAATTCACTTCATAGATTATTTCATTATAAGAAAATGAAACTACAAAACGATAGAACAATAGTTTCCGCAATTTTAGTAATCAAAACGTTATTGCCAAATCCAGAAAATACATTTCGTTTAGTAACACAAAAAAGAAAGCAATTATTTGGAGCTAAATTTTATTAAATAATGAACTACAATGATCAAACTATTTTTCGACAGAATTGATAAGTATTTATAAAGCACGGCACGAATGTCTGTATGCTCTCGTGGAGAAACAATGCCGCCTGCAATTGCAGCATCGAGTAACAACGAATATGACACCATCGTCACCCTAGAACTGCTTGTAAGAAAGAGCTTCGGTAGCTTGAAAAGTTGAAAGTCACTTGTTGCGAGATTCGGGTTATGTAGGGCCAGTCAAAGCATTCTATTACAACTCCATAAGTCATTGCTGTATTTCATGCGCTATATGTGGCCATGTATTGTCATGAATGAGCAAAATTCCCTCCTGAAGCATGCCAAGAAGCTCCATCTGTATTGAGGAATGCTGTTTTCTAAGCGTCTCATAATAAAGTTGTTTGTCCCTTGCCATAAAATTCGTCAACAATACGCCGTATCGATCATGAACCTTATTGAAATACCGCTTTCTCCTGTTGATCGTGGAATCGATCATTGCAGGGTCCGTTAACTTCACCATTTTCGCATGCTTTGGTGTTCCTCGCTCTAAGAAATCGGATGACCTGCCGTATCTCGCATGCGGACTCTCAACAAACAAGCACAACATAAGTCTGAGATCTGAAAATTACTTTCCTCGCCTGCCAATGACTCAGCAGAGAAAATTGTCATACTTGAACATTTCTTTTCTTTCCGCCATAGATTATCCTCGAATTTGGAATCTTCCAGTGTTTCCTGTAGGTTGAATAGATATACATGAGAAGATTTAATAAGAAGATAAAAAAAAT
>JAPMOR010101385.1:112818-146282 GCA_026543865.1 Argiope aurantia
TTAAGCTATCGATTGTGATTCCCGCTTATTAAAAACACAAAGCTAACGGTAATTTAGGTAAAAATTGTAAGCTCCCAGCACCACCTATTGAGTGATATAATATGCAAGGAAAGTTCTATTTTTTATTTAAGCCAATACCATAAAAAACACTAAAGAAAAAACGAAAAGGCAAGGACATACCATCAACAGTCAAGGAAATTTTAAGCTATCGATTGTGATTCCCGCTTATTAAAAACACAAAGCTAACGGTAATTTAGGTAAAAATTGTAAGCTCCCAGCGCCACCTATTGAGTGATATAATATGCAAGGAAAGTTCTATTTTTTATTTAAGCCAAAGGATTAATCCCAAATCATACCTCGTTTAATTAAAAAATTGACATTACAGTAATTTTTAGGAAATTCATTTTTAATTAAATTATTAATGAGGTTGTTAGAGGCTTCAATATAGGAATTTTTATTATTGCAAACACTTTTAATCCTGTTAACTTGTGAGAAAATTAGATTTTTGAAAATTTTAGAGTTTAGATTGGAATGGTAGTTACATAATTTTGTTATTTTGAATTCATCCCTTTTATCGTATATACCAGCTATTGTTTTATCATTATCAATTTCGATTTTTAAATCCAGAAAGGTAGCCTCAAGTTGATTTTTATTCGTTTCTGTTAGAATTAAATCTTTTGGATAGCAATTAGTTACAATATTAGTATTGTCGAAGTTAATCAGAAGTAGGTCATCAATATATCTCCACCCGTTTATCAAATTATATTTAATTACTTTTTTCTCATAGTAATGTAGAAAAATATTAGCCAAAGCACTTGAGAAAGCTGTTCCCATTGGAATGCCCTTAACTTGTTTATAAAAATTATTACCATTAAAAACGGAATTTTCAGTGATATTAAAATTACATAACTCAAGCCAGTTATTTTTAGGAATGATATTTTCATTTAAATATTCGTCATAGATAAAAGTGCAGACTTTTATTAATTTTTCATGAGGTAGACTAGTGTATAAATTTTCGAAATCAAAAGTATTAATTTTATTAATGTTGTTATCTTTAAGAAAATCCAGAATTTCTTTGTTACTAGAAATAATAAAGTATTCTTCATCTTTTATTTTGTCCAGGATAATTTTTAAGTATTTAAAGAAATGTTTACCCGTATAGTAATTATAACTGCCAGTGCTACAGGTCACGAATCTGAATTTTAATGGATTTTTATGAAATTTAACTGTTGGGAATAAATAAGGATAGTTAAGAGAGCAAGTCTTAGTTTTGGTTTTTTTTGCGAATGCTAGCATTCTTTTATCTAATTCCTTTTTCCCGGTGTTCTTTAACATATAAGTTGCGTTAGACTTATATTCATTAATTAAAAGTTCTTTATAATAATATTTACAAATTAAACAGAAATTATTTTCTGATTTATCTATTACTGTAATAACATATTTTTCTTTTAAATTTTTTATTTCGTTTTTCAATGTTTTACTAAAATAAATCCCACGTTCTTTAGATCTGTCAAAATCAATATTCATTTTTATTTTTATTTCCTTTAAAATTCTCACCTTCCATTCTCTGAAACCTTCCGCAGGCCAATGGTATTTTCTAGATAATTTGGCAATAAACACATTCAAATCATTATTAATAGAAATCAAGATTTTGTCATATTTTATTTTTTCTCTTAATCTAAATTTTGTTCCTCTTTCCATTAAATCTCTTAAAGAGTTGGATTCAATAATTTTTAAATTGCCTGTAATAATATGACCTTTATCAACATCTATAAAATCTTTATAGTTTTCTTTGTTACAGTAACAATCTGTAATATTTATTTTATCTAAATTTTTGCCATAGTAATTATAATTACAAATTTTTTTCTTTAAAGTTGAAGTGTAACTAAACGCTATTGAAACAGTTGTTTTATCTGATAGAGGATCTGATAGAGGAAACAGTTGTTTTATCTGATAGGAAAAAATATATTATTATTATGTACAATTTTGGCCAATTTTAGATATTCGAAGTAAATATCCAAGAATTTAATCACACAGAATTCTTTGTAAACCTTATTTTTATTATTAAAAAGTAAATCGTTTTTTCCAATGTTAAGCTTACATTTAATTAGATCTAGAACAATACATTTTGTGTACGAATTTTTAAACTCTAATTCCCCGAATTTATTATTTAATAACCATTTAATTTTATTATTTCTGAGACCAAAAATGTATTTCCTAATTTTGTGAATGTTTTTACTATTGTGTTCCAGATAACAGTAATTTTGAAATTCCTCAAATATAATTTGAAAATTGCCCCCTTTTCCTTTACCTCTTTTAAATCTTTCAGAATAGTTATCTTTATTTAGAAAATTTTTAAATATGTTAAATTTGTTATAAATGCAATTATTGTTTAAATCTGCATAACCTTCCCTATTTAATTTACTATTGAGACCATAGGGAAATAAAGTTTTCAGGTTGCTAATATAAATGTTTTCCAGATCCAATGTTTTGCTTAATTCGTTAACATTGTCTTCTAGAATGTAGATATTAATATTGTTAAAGTTATGGTTTTGAAAATGCTCCAGTTCGAAGTCCGTAGTCCTATTTTTTATGAAGTTTTTAATGTTAATCTAAATCGGTTTGTGCAGGAGTTGCTGGAAAGACATTTCTCCAGTACACATAATTTCTTCTGGGCGTTCAGGCCCAACATCGGTTGGTTGATATAAAAAATATATTTTGTATTTTTTTTCTTTGGAGAAACTTGTTCACGATTTTGGATTCTTTTTGCTACTCTAATATATTATATTTTTCTAATTAACAGAAATTCTAGAGGATCTATAGCTAACTAGATTCGCTTTCTTATGCTTGCTTGCCGGTATCTTATCAGCAAAGAACGGAATTATTTCATTGTATGCAAATGCAGTACGCCATGCGATCCAATGTCCTGCTACACGGAGTCTTCGTGTCCTTCTTGGTACTTGTGAAGCATAATCCAATAAATTAAATTTTAAAATTTATTCTAGAATTATTTCAATTTTATCTTATCTGTATGATTTTATTTTAGTGGGATTTCCTTTTACCATAGAAATCAAATGCTTGTATTCCAAATTCGATCCATACATATTTATAATTCTATCCTGGAGAATATATTATCTATCAATATATGTCTTAATATTATCTTATTTAGAATAAAAATATATCTCTTATTAATTATCTAAAAATTAAATAACTTCACTGAAGGTTAAAACAATAACTTCTGTTTTATTCCAGTAACTTAAAAAATGAGGAAAAATATTTTCTTTTTCATCCTAAAATATTAAATAACTTGGGGCGTCATACGGCTGTAGTCTAAAGGTGAACAAAAAGAAATTCTAAGTATTTAGTAATTTGTGGCGAAATTTTGATTTAAAACCTCCACAGTTATTTGATAAATATTCCAAGTATCTACAAGAATATTTTGCTATAGGAAATAAAACTATTCAGAAAGCTCATAAACTTTCCTAATTATGTTGTATTGGATTGCCCATCGACTTTTTTACCTAATGAATACTTTGTCATCATTTATAGTTAAACAAACTTATGTATTAAGCACACTTTATCTGAAATATTCAAACGTTTTTCAATAGTGCAAATGTGTCTTTATGCACAATGCGGTATTCCATAAATTAATTCAACGCTATAATCATGTTATATAGGCATCTCAGTAACAAGTGTGAAAACATATAGCAGAAGTAGAGCGCGATCTTCAATTTCAAGACGTAACTTCAAATTTGATCAGCAGTAGATTGTGAGGGATGGCTTAATACATCAGCCTGCCCGATTGCAAATTGAACTGACAAGTCGCTGGTGTATTACACATTCATTTACATAATGACCCGATAGTCAAATGGATAATTGACTAAAGTTTCCCGGAATATGTTTAAACGCTTTTCGATGGCAATACTCGAAGTTATTGAAATAAAAATTAAATATTGTTTAAATTTCAGAAAATATAATTCTTAAGAACTTTTTTTTTTCATTTTTTTAAAATTCTCTTCAAATTTGTATGGTCCATTCGTTTTGTAGTCGATTGAATGATTCACAAATTAACAGCCAAGATCAAATACGCAATAGAATATTTAGATTGTATTTACATAATATTCGTGCGTGCGTGCGTGTATAAAAGAAAAAGCGGTGAAGTATAAATTTTATATACATACGAAATATTTAAACAAAAAATTCTTCGTCACTGTACTGGCGGATAACACAAACCGTGAATTACTCGTATCAGGTATATACTTTGCTCTGTGGTACTGGTGGATATCGCCGAGAACCTACGAAGGTGTACCAATGGTATCGATGGCTCCTGAGATGCGTTTGAAATTATGCTTTTGCAATACAGATCATAAAATTCGTTTGGACATCTTCATTGGCCGAAGTATTTTGCTAAAGGCTATCTCTCATTAAAGCATACAGTCAGTTACAGTGTGCCTTTTTAAACTAAGAGCTTTTTATCGTGCACTATCGTGAGTGTATCATATCATTTCTAAACTCACCTCGCTTTATGACTCCGAATAATGTTGGTGCTTCTATGTTTTTTAAAAAAATTTGTAATTCTAATACCCAGAATACCTTAAATTATAGTATTACAAAACAACTTGCTAATTTATAATTTTTTATAATTTCTGTAGGAATGAATGAATGAATCGAAACACAATTTTTTATATACTCGAGCCAAGAAGTTAATAATAAGAAATAGTTAAATTAAATTATTTCTGGCAAGCTTTTACCTCAAGTGGTAGTATCTATGGAAGCAATTCTTGATGATAGTTTGCTACATTTCGCAGTGTATTGATTCTAAAATTTCTTTAATGTGATATTACAAATCTATAAGTTAATATATACGTTTACTCTACGGATTACTTCTCTTAGAATTCGTCGAAAGTACTAATTATTTTATGGCGATACGTTCCATTTGACTCTCTCTAGACTCTCCATAAAATAAATCTCTGCTCTTTTTCCTTCTAACTTGCGAACCAATTACCTGCTCCTAATCGAATTCTGGTCCAGCAGGATTCAAATAAAATAAACAAACACCAGCTCTTGACTCTTGAAGTTTAATTTTTTACGGTCCATAAGACAGACTTTTACGACTGCTTTTTGATTTTTTTTTCCGGCGTTCTCCTTCGCAACATGCCTCCATCTAAATTAAGGCGCAACACAGTGGCTGAGATTTAACTGTCAGGCCACATTTACAACATACAGTTATAAATGTTTTTTATTCGCCAAGAAATCATTAGGGTACATCCCGATGGTAGGAGGAATTTACGATTTCTTTTACTCGAGCAATAAGAATCAGTTATAAATCACATTTTTTCTCGTCCATCGCTATTTTTCTTCCGCAGCATTTCCTTCCTTTTATATGCGAATAGTTTTGCACCGATGTTTCTGAAATGTCAGCAGTTTGTCCTTTAACTCCTGAATGTTTTTTTTTGTCCAATTTTTCATGTCATTTTTTTAAGATAAAGAAATTGTGTTGCATAACCGGACATATCTTTTTCTATTTATTTTTATTTTCAAATACATAAGCATTTTCCTTTTTCCTTGTGCTATAATATAACCAATAATGAGATGTCACATTTCATTTATGACTCATTTAAATATCAATTTGTAAGTTAATCAAACCATTAGTTTGATGAAAATCATATGATTTTGCATTGACACCAAGGGCATGAACGTTCATCAGACGATTTTGTTTTAATGAAAATAGTGTGATTTTGCATTGATGTTAATGACTTTATATTCGTAAGCGGTTAATTACGTATTCTATTATTTTATTTTAATTTAATTTTTGGATAAATACGAAAAAATTGCCCAACGTTTTATTTTCAAAGTCTTATAGAAACTCCTTTCATTAAACGTTTGATATCCATTATTAGACTGCATTTTAAATCCTTAATAAAAATTACCTTTATTTATTTAAAGACATAGAAAGTTTTGTTAATAAACTTATACTTTTGAGCTATTGTTATTTGGTTCTGAAAAATTTGTGAACTTTAAGGTTATTATTAAATAAAAGTAAAGAATATTCGACTGATTTTACTTAAAGATTTAAATATTTGAGATCCAATTAAAGATTAGATATAAAGATCTTAAAGATTTAAATATATATATCCAATTATGATAATAATCCGTCTTGTTCAAGGACTTGGGGCACCTAAAATTCATTGGAATCAAACCTTATGCTTCTTAGTCCTATCTAAATTATTTTGACATGGAAAAAAAGACTTAATAACAATTTTATTGCATTAAGTTGCTGCGTTTGCCATCCAAAATAGGCGCAATATTTGGTCCAGGATATTTGAAGAGGGAATTCGAAAAATTAGTTTTTGCCAGAATCTAAAAGGATGATAAAAAAGGAAAGGTAACACTATTAGAAACAATTATGAAATCAACCTTGAGCAATAACATAACTTAATTACATAAGGAGTAAAAATTGAAAAAACGTACTTTCGGAAGCCTATTTATATAGTTTTTTTTTATCTAATTTCAATAAAAAATTTTGAAAAATTATTTGTTTCCATAAAAGAGAAAAAGGCAGTAAAAACTTCAGACCAATATATATATTAAATTATAAAAAATTCAATCATAAAAAAACCAGTCAGAAAACTTCTACATGTGTTTCTATTTATTTAAATTCCAGGAACGAAAAAAAAATACTATTCTAAAAAGAGTTGTTTTATGATTTCAAACAGTATTATAATGGTGAAGTAAATTTCTTTCAAAAGTTTTTTTCCCTTAGACGACGAGCTTTTAACAAGGAATTAATAACGGTGCTTACAATGATAACGATGCATGGTTTGAGCTATCATAGTTCACACAAAATACTTTTGATTTTCG
The DNA here is from genome assembly GCA_026543865.1 of Argiope aurantia. NCBI lineage: Eukaryota > Metazoa > Arthropoda > Arachnida > Araneae > Araneidae > Argiope > Argiope aurantia. Next base: position 119,680 of record JAPMOR010101385.1, read on the forward strand.
ACATTGCTTTTAAAATGGTCATTCTAATAGCAGTTGAAATCATAGAAAACTTAGAAAATGTCCTGTTTCCAACTAGATAATTTGAGCTTATAGATAAATACTTATAATCATAATTCGTCCAAGTTTAATTTTTCAAAAACTAATGCAGATATTGATCTGAAGATTTTACCAGTTCTTACCTTCAGTTATATATATCCTAACATTCGATGCTTCTTTTTATAGGCTCTTTAACACATATAGATTTCTAAAGATTTCTATAGATTTTATAAATTTTTTAAGTACCTATAAAGTATAAAAATGTAGAGTAAAAGTACCTATAAAGTATAAGTATATAAATTTTTCCTTTCACATGAATACTCTTCAATTAAAACATTAAAAGAAACGATTTTTCCAATGTTCCACTTTTTATCATTCCTTTTCAACCCCAACATTCTGAAAGGACGCCATGATCTAGTAATTAGGTACTGGCATCCAGGTCGGAGGGTTCCATATTCGGAACAGGATTCTTCTAAAGATCTATCTTATAAGCATCCTTTTCACACACTAATACGACCGTGCTCCCCTGTTATATAATGTGGAATTTTGAAGGCGGAAGGGCCCACTCTTATATTTTCCTCGATATCTGACTGGATTTCAAGATGAAGAAGACTGTCTCAATACAACCCTAGTATTGCTACCAAAGGGGACGTGAATACAAATAAACCGATATTTGCTCACAATATAGCTGTCTGTTTTTATTGATAAACTTAATAATCTAAAATAATGCATATATTATCCCCACATATTGATATTTTTCATGGAAATTCCATTGAACATTATGTAAAAAATTGAACTAAAGATGCCAAAATTAACATCTTCGTTATCTGAAGAGAAAATATCCGTTTCCATGAAATTTGAAAACCAGATATTTGTCAAAATGTCAGTTTTATAAAATTACTATTCGATACAATGTCAAGAAACCACTATAAAACCGGCCTGTTTCCAAAGATCCAGAATTTTTTCAGCCTTATCCGAAGAAAGAATAAAGGCATAACAGAATGAGTGATACTAAAAAGTTTTGCACATAGTGAACTGCTCTAGTGTAATAAATGGAATTCATACCAGCGACGTTTAATGTTTATAAATTTAGTGTGGGTAAGAAATATAATAGTGGGGAAAATTGTCCTAAGAAATAAAAACATGGTTTCGCAATATTGCACAATTTTATAGTTTTTTTTTTTTTTTTTGTAATATTTAGTGTAATAGTGGGGAATGTGTCTAAAAATGCTGCTGATTAAATAATGAACTCAGAAAAGCAACTTTAAATATTTATTGAGTGATAAATAAAACCAATAAAGACCACCAAAGTAGAATAAATAGCTTCCCATTCATTTCACTTTTTCAATAATAGTTAGAGAGAAATGGGCTCTTTTTTGTGCTTTTTATATATTTGTGTTTATAGTTTTGTGACGTTACTTTTGAAATGTCAGCTATCTACATAAAGTAATCATTTCATTCTTATATGGCGTTTGATGTAGCTTTCTTTCTTTCTTTCCTTTCCTTTTCTTTTTCCTTTTCCTGGTGATGGTGGTGATGGGGAATTACGTTATAGCATTTCTTGTCCTTTCACAATGCACTGGTGCTCTTTTTTTTTCTGTTTCTTTTCATTTGCTGCTATATGACTTATGATGGAATAATATCTTTAGTTCAGAATTTTTGGGTTTTGATTTTTGATACTATGTTGATTTATGGAGGAATTCAAATGAAATTTTATGTTTCTGAAATAATGCGCTGATGATATTTTTATTAATTTTAATTAAAGAGACAGTTTGAAATTTCTAATTCCAAAATTCCTGCTGAAGAATTGCCAATGCAGTAATTGTTGGATTTTCAGTTCTGCATTATAAATTAGACAAAAGTAAAGCTTATTTTAAATTATATAATCATAATGAATTCATTTATGGAATCATAATATCAGAGAATAAATAAATTTTGAAAATACGTTATTGCTATTATTATGCTAACATTTTTACTATTTCATTATTTCATTCGTTTTTTCTGACATTTTTAAGTTCATAATTCATGATTATAAATATCATGGAATCACAAAATAAATTTATTCCAAATAATCAAATACCTCCAAATAATAAATATATCAAATACCTAATCAACTATAAGTATAGGAGGTATACCATCTATACCTTCAGTTAATATAATTGAATCAAAATTCAATTATATTAACTGAATTTCTACTAATTGAATTCTGAAAATATAAAATAAGTATTACCATGGAAAGCGCACTATTGTGCTGAATTATAAACTTTAACACATATTGGAATGCGTGAGAAATCGTTATAAATTTCCATCTTTATAAAAATGAAGCAAGTCAAAGTTGTTATGAAAAAGAATAGCAAGTGTTATTTTGATCAAAATATTTGTTGGGACATTTTAAATCTTTTTTTCTTTGAGTGCGCGACTACATATACTAACAGAACATTAAATGCTTTGTTTTAAAAGTTTAAGATTGAATATCTAAATAAGTTTATTATTAGAAGAAGTAACTCTTATGCGAAAATAATGAATGCAAAACGGAACAGTAGAATTATTTCATTATAGATTAAATAAATATATCTTTTAATACTGAATAATTTATATAAAAATTAATTTATAATATTTTTGAAACAATCTGTTTTAGAATATGTTTTGATTTAAAATTTCATGTATGGAAAAAAAATCTAAATCTTTTACAGAAATCGATACGTTTAATAAAATTGCATCATTTATATTTGGTCACTCGTATAAAAGAATACCACTAAGAGAAAGTATTATGATTGAGCATACATTTTGCTTGCAGATTTTGAGGAATTTGAATGTTTGAAATCTTCCAATTTTCAAAGGAATCCATGTTTTTCTAAGTTATGGCTGTGAATTTATTAATGTGTATGCAAAAATTATGATTCAAACACGCATGGATTGGAGGAAATGAATACGAGAAAGAATTGGGAGTTGACTCTGTTACTGAAACTGTAGACAGATATTAAATTATTGATCTATTCTGTCAATGGTAAGAGGTAATTTTTCATAAAGAAAATTCGTTCTTCTCTATTTTGAACTAAACCATTAAAGACTTTTAAAAAATAGTACATTTAAATGAAAAATTATTTTTAATAAACTATATAGAAAGTTTTTCTACGTCCATGAATAGTAAAATGAACTTATCTAAATGAGTAAATTGTGTAATTATAATCCAAAATGAGTATAAAAACGATTCTGACTAATTTCCGTAAAGGAATCAGTTGAAACAATATGGTCAGAACCATTTGTAATGCATCTGTCTACATTTAAAAGGCAGTTTCTTTTATCGAAATGCACAATTGTTTTTTATTCTTTTATTTTAAAACCAATGTATTTGGATTTACAAATTTGAATTAAATCTTCGATAAATAGAAACTTTGATATCTGGTTTTTTATAACCCACTGTAGCTGAAAACGAAATCGGAAGTTGAATACTTTCCAACATTTTATCAAATACACTCCTCTGTGAATTATAATTAGTTTTATATGTTCTATCAGCTAGCCACGTATATTAGAATACGTTTTGAGTAGTTTTTATGCCGAAAGGATTGGCTATTACATCTAATTTTGAACATTATTTATGGTTATAAAACATTTTTCGTACAAGATAAATGAAAGATTTAAATGAATTTTTTATAAAGTCTTGGACTTCATAAAAATATTCTTACGCAATACATGATATCTTAAAAACTTATTAATATATTAACTTGAAATTTTGCACAAATGTTACCTTAAGTGTTCCCAAGTCTAGGGATATATAATTTTGAAATGAATATATCTAAGTTCTATTTATATGTTCAAAGTTATATATCCCGAGTTCAATTGAATTCCAAATGAACTAGGAATATATAACTTTGAACTGAGAAGTTTTTGTTTTAGAGCTATTTAATATAATTTTCAACAACGAATTTTGTGAACTTTTCAATATAGAAATACTCGATTAGCTATATATATATTTTTTAAATGGATATATTTCTTAATTCTAGTCCATTCCCTTTACCATAGCTATAAATATGTTGTGTATAAAAATAATTGAAATATGTTCAATATAATTTTTTGTAGAGTGTTTTGCTTTTTGTTGTAATTCTCACTATTTTTTATCCAAATTAACACATTTTACAGAATCTCAATTGGCGCAAAATTTCCTGATCATTATTTGCAATCACACGGATCCAGAAAATGAACTAAAATAGCTCATTAGAGGGATTTTTCAAAAATTTGTCTTCGAAGACAGACAGACACACACACCCGTTCCCGTTTACACTAGTATCTCGCGTAAATACCAACTAATCTTTTAAAATTAAAAAAAAAGAGCAGGTGAGTAAAAAAGAAAATCCATCTTTCAGGAAGAAAAAAAAAGAAGAAGAAGAAAATTTCTGTGAACTTTTCTACCGTTACTGCGAGAGAAGGCAAGTCGAGCGGAATCCTAACTTCTTCCTATGGTATTAGGAGGGGAAAAAAGGAAAAATACCGTCCATCTCCCCTCTGTTTCAATTTTTTTTATATTCGAAGTGGGTGACTTCTTTCCTCCTTAGCCTTTTTTCTTTTTTTTCGGGGAGGGGTGGGGGATTGACAAAAGAAAATGTTCTTCTTGAAGTATTCTAGAGAGAAAAGGAATCAGGTTTTGTGAATGTTCGGTGACTCAGAAAGGAGCATACTGGCAGATAGTGACTATGTTTACAGATATAAACAATGTAAAAAACAGAAGAGAATGTATCAGTTTTACAGTGCGTTATTGAAAAACCGTAATCATTTCAAAGTTATTTTGTGTAATGTTGGTAACAATCCAGAATTGAAGAAATTAAACTCCCTTTTCACATCAGTGAAGTGAAACATGCTTGCCATTATTTTTATTTGATGATTTCAAAATTGAAAAGTGACATTTGAAATGGCATTCTACTGAGATTTCACGTAGACCCGTGATATCTTCTCTAAAATTCTGTCGTTTAGCTCTCTGATTCCTGAAGGCAACCGAAACCTGAATACTGTTGTATACAGAGTTTTGTTTGTAAATGAATCGGTGAAGTGGATTCGTCCGCTTTTAGCATGTTTAATCAGCAAAATGGGACACAATAGCCACTAGTGAGCTGATGCAGTCCTCCGATGAGCTCTGACTATTGGCACCTACTTTGGTTGTGAAAGAAACGCAAGTGAATGGCGAATATTAAGGACATATTCTTAATAGTATTTTGCTTTGCAAGATTCCTTTTTCCACAGTAACAAAATCAGTCTGAAACATTTTCCGTTTCATATTACACCTCCTTACACTGCAAATTGTTCTTAAACAGTCTGTTGTTGGCTAATGTAGCGTTTTCTCATCCTTGAAGATTTAGGAATATTTATAGAACACAAACTTTTACAGATCGAAACATATGTTTCTGAGTGGGAAACTTACACGTCCTTCTTATACACGGCAAAAGTATTAACAGCCATAATAAAACATGGATATTATGGGAATTTACAAATTCTTATAGATAAATAAAATATAATTGTGAAATCTCTTTATTTCTTTCTATGATAAGAAATTTCAGAAAAATTGAGACAGAAATAATATAGCAATATAACATGCATGAAATATATCGCATGGTTTTCATTTACTGTAATTGAGTTATAATTTTTAAAATTAAATTTCCGAATCATTTGTTTCAGAATAGGGATTTCGAAATGAACTGAATTTTAACTAATGCCTTTTTTAACATCTGATTATCTAGTAAGGACTTCTTGGCTTATTTGAAAAATAAGTGTAAAACAAATCAGCGTCAATATTACCTACTTAGTTGGAAATCTAGTATGTCTAGTATGTTGGATATTACAGAATATTTTTATTCATATATTGTAAAATTTTAAAGATAAAATATTTAGATCAAAATATTTATATCATTACAGAATAAATAAAATTATAGAAATTACAAAAAATAACATATGTATTTAGAAATACAGAAAATACTTTACATGCAGTCACCTTCGTAAGGGTGAGGAATCATTACCTGTTGGGTTGTGAAAATCTTTTTAAAATGTTTGAAATTTCAATTCGACGTCATTAAACATTAAGAACCATGCACTTCTTTCTGAAATGTCCTGAGTTGAAATCATAGAAAAAGAGAATGAGTTGCAGTTCAAATAATATGCTACACTAGCTTTGGCGGATATCGAATTTCGACAATTCCGAATTTGTATTCTGTGAGATGGTTGTGAGATGTCTTCTCTTCCCAATTGTGAGGCTTGAGGAATATCTGTTGAATGAAAGCTTTTTGACATAATTTTTAAACAGCGCTGATTTTATCGATTGATTGCTGCAGAAATGTTATATTTATATTATTAATATATTTGCCACACAGTACATTCCTTTTTGGTTTCAAAGCTTTTACAATACTAAAGCTGAATTTGATTTTAATCCTGACACTATTAAATATTGAGCAATATTGATATTTAGAGAGAGAAGAATGTTATAGAACATATAGAAATATTTGAGATGTTTTCTAAAGTTCGGAAATTTTCTCTGAAAAAAGAGTTGCGTAATTATGTATTTTGTTTGTACAATTACTTGGATAAGTATAACACAGAAATGGCAGTAATTATTTGAAAGTATGTATTACATCCTTTTTCTCTGTAATTAATATTTATATCTTTCAAGCAAAATTGCAATAAGATAGGTCAGTTAACTCCTGAAATTTAAGATGTTCAAAATTTTAACTAGTCCTTGAGGGAAGTATCAGATTCAAGATGTTATCCATTAAAAGGAATATGTCATAAAAACATTTTCTACTCTTAGATTGCCGTAAAAGAGAAGTACCGTCCCGCTATTGTTGCCTTAATGCAGCTCCAGATTACTGAAACTCTCCGCCACAGTCCTTTTGTGTTCTGTAAATGGATCATTAATATAACTGATCTATTCCTCCAATCTAATAATCTGCACTCGCAATACGTAATGACTCGAGAAAACACACTGAGGCTTCAGCGATATTTACAATATCAACCTTTTCGGCCTTCGTCGTCTTCGAAGTGGAAACCGATCAGAGGACCGCTTTATCTTTAATAATCGTCATATAAACCGGCCATCAAAGAACGCTCGTTAAAAGCTGAGACGGTTAGCGATTCTCTCCTGGATTATGAAGTCATCTGATGAATTTTCTCTATATTCTGCTTTCTTTATTTTAATAGAGTTATTTTTTATTGAAACCTTGGTGTACATTTCTTCAAATACTTATAAAAAACATTTAAAATTAACCATGAAAAATCGCATTTACTTTCTAAATCCTATAGATCATTGCGAAAGTTTTGATCCATTTGCTGTATCAACATTCCATTTGGCAAGAAACGGAGATTTCTGGAAACAGAATTCAAATTTTAAATTTTTAGTCAATATTGGTGACATATCAACTTTGTAGTAGATTGTCTTTTGAATCCTATTGACAAGAATGAAATCCTTAGCAATCTCTTCTCTCTTTAGTGCGAAAATCCATAGTTAATGAATCAAAATTTGACATTGCTGACAATATGTTTTTCCTTATATTATGTTTAGATAAGATACCCTCTTAGTACCATTCAAGTGAATGTTCGTTTCTCTACTTTCAGTACACCTGTTCCAATCGTTATCACATATTATCTTCCCAAATAGCATTTTACTAATAAAAGCCAACTGGTATGTGTTCAGCGCATCAATACTACATGTAAAAAGTTTTTTTGGATCTTCAAGAAGTATAAATACTTTGATGATTTTATAAGAAAAGAAGTTAATATCGCTTAGAATCCAGAAAACCCTTTATAAAGTATTTTTACAATATATCATAGAGGACCTTACAAATTTGGTTAGTGATTTAAATTAAATACAAACTAAGCGCAACCATAATTTTGGCATTTTGGAAATAAAAATAAATATTCCAATACATAATTTGTCATAAGATATTTTTCTAAACTTTTTTTTAATGTGTAAAAAAATGCATTGTCATTGTTTTAATTTCCTTTGTTATGGGATGAATATAAATAAATCAGTATGATAAAAATAAATGTAATATGATTACAAAATTATAATCCGATAAACCCGAAGCATATCATGTATATATAAATTTATCAATAATGATACAAAAAATATTGAATTCCCAATTCGGATTTTTATGATAATTGGGAACCTGAGCGCATTATGTGAATCTTAAATTTCGGTACTTTTAAAGAGTTATCTCTTTAAAGAGTTATGTGCTACCATTTGCAAGATTTTGAAGTCGAAATCAATTCCATAAACCTTTATAGCTATGTTAAGTTTTCCATATCTTCTCGAATGAAAGGTAACGCTATCAAATAAATAGGCGATACAGAAACTAAAACATATTAAGCGGATTAAAGGATATCATCAATGACGTAATTCACATAATGAAAAGTGCTGAAAGAATGATAGATGAATACGTTAAAACTTAACTGGTTGTATTTCAAACCACCAACGAAGAAAATCATTCACTTATGCCTGTTTCTTATGGATCCACAAGAAGCTTTGCTAGGAAATTATTGGAAAAATAGTTCTCCTTAAAATTATTTTCTTTTGTGTTCTAAAACCAAGCAACAGTTTCGACAATATAAAGTATATATACATTTTGAATTAGTTTTCGGGACATAGTTATCATTTAAGATTCTTTCTACGTCTGGTATGCATTTCGTTTATCTTCATTAACAGAATTTCGATGAAATAGTTAATTTGCAAAAGTCAATTAATAATTTCTTCTGTGTGACGGTAAAAGCACTGATTAAAAGTGGAATGCCATCGTTGACATCCCACCGACAGTCGTCTCATAACCAGTTGCAAGTCACTATAAGTTTTTCCTTTTTCAGGATAATTAATCTATTCTAAAATTAAATTGAAGAGAAGTATTAAATATATAACTCATGAATACGAATCGAAGAGATTAATGTTTCATTATTTTGAAGAGTTGATCTTTCTATTCTCTAATCTAATTTTCAATTACCCTAAAACCAAAGTATTGAGCTAACTCTTCCTGGTACTGAATAAATGAATCTTATTTTTAAATGATTTATTTCAATATTCTACTGCATTACCCTATATAATTCCTATCTATCTTTCCTAGACAGGCAAAAATTCAGCGCAATTTAAATGATTATTAATAGACTTTTGATTTCAGTATCAGCTATAATGAGTTAATGAATTCTTACTGTAAGAAATAAAATGATTCATATCGCTGATTTAAAATATAATGATAAATGATATGTTATTTCCTCAAACTGTTCAAAATTAATGCGAATTCACTTTATTATTATTATTATTAAGAATTGAATAAATATAGACTTCTTTTTTCGAATCTAAATAATTTATATCGAAGTTATTTCTGTTTATATAGAGTATTTCATAATAGTAGAATAAGCATTTATTTACTTAACTATTGGGATTAGATATATATTTCCAGTTTTTCCAGTTTCATCAAATAAGTCTTTGAAAATATGGAAGTAATATTTTGGCTTCTGCACTTCGACTTAATAAAAAATCAGAAAAATTAAATTTTGTGCTAACTTCGGCGCTAAAGTACCATTGAGTGAAGCATGTTTTCATAAATCTGTCTATGTATATAAGAAGTTTCATGTTTCTGTCTATAAAATTTGCTGAGATATAAAAATGAAAATTTTTGATTTGGGACATTTTTTCAAACAGTTGGCCGAAGTTTGAGAGATAATTTCGTTTCAATTTTAAGAGATAATATACATATTACGAAATATTAGAAACACAAAATTAGGAAATAATAAAAACTTTATTAACTTTAATTTAAAAAACTGGTTAGATGCATAGGTCAAAAATACATTTATAGAAACAAATCATTATTGATGAATGAGTTTTTACAATTTCAGAAGTAATAGTTTTTTGAACGGTTAAGGTTTCCATCTCGATTAAATCAACATTCTTTTGTACAAAACGCATTTCTCAAAATGGAAGGATTGGATTTTACCTTCCTTGGATAGGATCCAATTGTAAAATTCTGGACGGCGATTGTGTAATCGTATACTGCACGTTTTTACTGTGAAATATTCTCTACATTATCGCTATTAGAATGTTGAGTTTTGGATTGTCTACTCATAACTAAATTTGGGTAATTTGAAATTTTAATTCTGAGTCATTTGAATAAGGGTAATTTGAAAAATAAGACAAAATATATAATGCATAATAAGGCTAAATACTTCCTCTCATGTAAAACGTTTCATCCTCTCCGGGAAAATAAAAATTATGTGGTTTATATCACTAAACTGTTTTACAAACATATTTTTTAAAAGGATGTAAAAAATTCGGAAATTTTGATTTTTTGTTTGTATTTTTCTATAACAAGCTGGCATTACCATTTCATTCAGCTACAACGTTTGCCCTTTTTCCCTCACATGCTAATTGGCGTTCAAGCCGGATGTAACTTCATCTATTTCCCCACACATAGTTAAGTGCCTAGGGACATCCAGATGAGGACTCTCTTCACCAGTATAGTCATTGTGTCTGGTCATTTGTTGTCTACATAAAGAGTCACATATGCGTGTTTCGTCGTTTCAAAGAGATCCATCACATCTTCAAGAGAGAAGAATGTCAAAACATCCAGATGAGAAACTTTTTTTCCATTATAAAGGGACTCCCCACATCTTCGAGAAACAATCACTCACCAACAACCGTTGTCATTTAGTATCAAAGTCAGTTGGACTTTAGCTGATGTTAGCTGTCAAGGGAATATAACTAACAAGTGTTCGGGAAGCACCTGCTACAAAAATGAATATTTAACACACATTCCCACGATCGACTGGAGACCATTGAGGAAGCATTGCAGCTTAGCTATTGGATGATAAGGAACTCAAGTGCACCAATAGTAGTAGAGTAGTGAGAGCAAGTTTAATAAGGAGTCGGAGAGACGTGAGTGTTCGAACGTGTTCCTGATTTTGTGAGAAGCTCCATGTGGTTCGGATTTCTGTGTTAAGATCCACACAATAAAGATTGGTGGATTTCTGCTCCTGGAGTACCGTTTGAGCTAACAGCTGTTAGCGTTTTTTTTTTTGTATGTGTGTTTGTTTATTCTCTGAATTGATCGAGAAACTATTTCATGATTAACTTTCAAATGCTGTGCGAATTTTGTGAATAATATTAACCTAGATGAGAACATGCTGTATTTGTGTACATATATAAGTCTACAAATGAAGGAATAGTTTCTTATGGTACTCTCTTATTTGATCTGTCAGGATCAAGACATTACACAGCAGAAATCTTAAATGATCCAAATGTTTCTTGTTACTGACCTATACCATTCTTTCAGAAGACATAACATTAACATTTCAAAACCTGCTTCTAATCGTTTTTTTTCTTTTAGCTATCGTAATAAAATAAAATAACACCATCGCCCGACTTTTGAAGTTTAATTTTTTATGGCTCATACGATAAACTTCTACCAAATCTTTTCGATTTTCCGTTTTTTTTTTCCCGGTGGTTCTCCTCCGCTACATGCCTCCACCTAAATTAAGACTTAGAATGAGTTAAGATTTTAACTGTGGGGCACCATTTATAGCAACATACAGTTATAAATGTTTCTCGTTCACCGAGAAATCATTAGGGTACGTCAAGAAAGAAGAAATTTATGATTCTTTTTACCATTGCCATAAGAATTGGATATAAATCACAGCTATTCCCTCCCGTTTGCCGCTTTTCTAGTCGTGTTGCGTTTTCTTTTTTTTTATACCTGGCTTTGTGTTTGCACTTTTGAAATATCGGCCATCTGATGTTTCTTTTACTCCTGTTATTTACTGTTTTAGGCTGTGGCATTGTGTTGCGTTATCGTGTGCTCTACGTTCATTTCCTTTCTTTCAAATTGCACAAATGTTTAAGCTTTTCTTTATTTTCCAATATAACCAATTATTGGATTGTTTAATTTATTTAGGGCACAGATAGTGTATTGTTAATATTAATTATAATCAGAATCTTTCTTTAACACAAATAAAATGTCATTATATAGATATAAGAAATATTCTCCTATTTCACGAATTAAGTACACCAACTTTAATTTTCGATTCGGACAAGTTTGCTTGCCATTACTTTATCTAAATGTCTTGTAGCCGATTTTCTTCTCCAAGTAATAATTTTTTTAAATTTAATTATTTATTTTAATTCAAGAATTTCTCTGAAATTTTCGAAAATTACAATAATAATGGCAACCCTACTAAGAAAACCATTTGACAACTGATAGTATAGAATTAGTAAAAATGGAACGTTACACTAAAGAACAACGTGTTTTCTTTTTGGGAAAATGTTTCGAAAATAAGGAAGTCTGGAGGCCACAGATTGAAAATTTGAGAATTTGACCCTTATATTTTGTGATTTAACAGTTTTGAATTTCTTTTTATGAAGTTATTTAATGTCAAAGGTCTACGAGTCCACAAGCACGCGTTGAATGAGTTGAATCAACGCTGCTTCAGCAAAATTCAGACGCATTTATGCAAATCAACATGGAAAATTTCGACAAAAGAGTGCGTATGTGCCAGGCAAAGCCGTGGAGGCCCTTTGCCCTTTGTGTTATTTTCTACATAGTCTTATCCTGTGTACTTTACAATTCAATAAAAATATAAAAATTTAAAGAACAAAAACTATGTTTTTTTTTATTTATTTTATTCAAATCTTGCGTTAACACGTTGTCCTATTGTGTAAAGCGTCATTTTAACTCACCCAAAACTATCAGCTGTGAAATGACCTTTTTGATAGGGTACTAATATTTTACTGCACGAAAGATGGCAAATTTAAATCTTGGGTTAATTTTTGAATCACATTTTATATATTATTATTCTGCCCATATAGATTCCAAGATAACTCAAAGTCCTGACAACCTAGACAAAAGAAGTTTGGCGTGTGACCCTTTCACAAAAATTGGATACCTATACTATATTTTGATCAACTCTATCAACTAAAATACATAGCTTTATAAACGACATATCAAATATATCTATTGTGTGATGGAATGAAACAAAAACACATATGAAAGATGTTTGATTGATCATAGGATTTAAAACTCACGCTGAATATACATTTGTTGAATAATGAAATGTCATATATATTTGCATTATTTTGTAAACCTTTCACAATTCATTAGAAAATACGTACATTGTTCCAAGAGAGCGAACAGAAAAATGTTTCCTTTAAGAAAGAGCAAAGGTGATTCTGAACAATTTTCCAAAGAGGTTAGTGGTGAAAAAAATATATTTGGAACCATTTGCTGGTTCTAAATCAAAGGCACCTTCTATATTCCCTCATTTGAATTTCTCCAAATCACTTTTTCGCTCTCCAGTCTATATATGGATTTTGCTCTACTTCTGAATGGAAAAGAAGGGATAAGTGGGAAGAAAGAAGATCTATCTTTCAAGAAATTCACCCGGGGAACATTTCGCTCATCGGTACTTTGCGGAAGCAATTCGAGCGAAAGCCCAACCCTTCCTGCGATAGTCGGAGGAAAGAAAGAAAACATCGATCATTCCCTTTTATTTTACTTTTTATAATCGAGGAAAATAAAAAGATATTTTTCTTTCTATAAAGAAAGAAAACTTTCAGATCCATAGGGGAAACATTAGATTTGAGAATTCATTTTTAGATATTCTAGAAGAAAAAAAAGAATCTCAAGACATGAGTTTCCTATACCTCGGAAAAGAATTCGAAGATTTTGAATACGGTTACACTTATGAACAATGTCGAAAAGACGAGTGTTATTTTTAGCGCATTTTGAAAGAGAAATATTCATTGAAAAGGGGCTTTGTGGGAGTTTGGAATTCATTGAAGTTTGGCAAGTGGAAATTCTTTAAACTTTTGTCAGTTATTGACGTCAATCTTCATTCGGTGAGAGGCAGTTGAAACTGTTACCCCCCAAAATGTTTTTCAAGTTGCTCAATAGATCATTACTTTCTTTCTAAATGTCTGTTGTTGAAATTGCAGGAATAACAACAAAAAAAACCCAAAAGAAGTTACATTTTAGAATATACATGTATTATTTCTCTCGTATTTTTTTGTCCAAGTATTTTTTAAATTTTGCTTTTGAAACAACAATTCGAATCTGATATTTGTAAATGCATGCATGATTCCATTCTCGCGGGGCGGCCCCAGTGGCCCGCCGGTCAAGGTCTCAGGTTCGGAACTGGAATGTTGCAGGTTCGCAACCCAATTCCACAGAAGAACAGTCATGTAAGCTGGTCTTGTGCGCGTTAAATCTGTCGGGGTCAAGCGGTCTCCAGCTGGAGTGATGTGGTAGTTTAGAGAAGAAATGCCAGCTCAAGTGTCTTCCTCGTGATCTGACATCGGGGGAGTGTGATTTGATTATTCATCTTGAGTTTAGTTATATTAACGTCCCGTTTAAAAGCAACACTAGGGATATTTTGGGACGGACTCATAATCATAATTTTGAACCGTGGTCAGATGACGAGGACCACACCTGAGCAGACGCCCTCTTCTTCACGCCAGGGGGAGGACGTTTGGCCCAAATGGATTTAACGCGCACCAGACACGATTGTTCTTGAGTGGAATCGGATCTTGAACCTGAAACCCCCTGGTTCCGAAAACGAGACCAGGTTACCACGGCCCTATTACTCTGGACGTTGATATTATTGCAAACATCGTTATTTGCTATTTTATTTCTTTATTCTTATGGCAAACATTCTATTTACTATTTTACTGTTTTCTTATTCTTTATTTATTTTTATTGTCTAATTTCGTTCGTTTTCGTCTGAATGGAGTTGGCAGTGAAAAATGGTTATATTTTGATTAAAAAAAGCCAGTGACAGATATTTAAAAAGAATTTTTAATGTATAAATTTTATTAGACAAAGAAATGTGTAATTCCGAATTCTCTATTATGAAATATTTCTTGTAAGGAAAAATAGTAATAATTGGCCGGATTCATTCCTCTTCAAATGCATTAAAGCAAATAACAGAAAGACAAGTCATCCCCTTTTCAGAAATAAATCATTATGCCTCCATCTGGTGTTCAAGGAATGTTTCAACAGCAAGTAGATGTTCCAAATTCTTGAAACTATATCTAATAGGATGTTTTTTTTTCCTTCCTTTTTTTTTTTTTTTCATTTTCAAAATGGATTGTCATAGTAGTACAGCCATTCATTTCTAATTCTTCCCATTCGCATTCTGTAATGATTTTAAAAGGTATAATGAAGTTTTGGGAGCATTTACAAAACAAGCCTTTTCATTTCAAGTTGGATTTGCAAACTATCAGATGACACCCTATTAATTAGCGTCATATTAGTGGACCATGAAAGGACGCTCATTAAATGCTGAGATGATTATCGATTCTACTCTGCATAATAAAGAGCGCTGATGAATCTTCCCTTTGTCAGCTATCTTGTTCAAAATTTTACTAAGACATCCTGTTAATTCATAATAGAAATTCAATCTTGGGAAATTACAGCTTATTTTATTTTTATAAATCTACTGGTCATTATTTAAAGTTTTATCCATTTCCTAAACAAGTATTATCGAAGACATCTGCAATCATTAAAATGTATTAGCCTTCGTATTAGGTTAGATAATTTCTAACTAATCCTTTTTTTTTCTTTTTTTTTTTTTTTGCACATTAAAGAAATTTGATTTACCTGAAATTTATTTTTATTAGACTTTTCAAGCTTTCTAAAATTTATTTTCACTGTGGTTATCATTATATATTTTTATAAATAATTATTATTTGCCTATTTTCGAATTTGGTATCATATGCTTTTCCTTTGAACACTTTTACAAAGTAAATTTAGTAGAACTTTGCTTTGTATTAAGAAAAATGTTTTTTTTTATGAAAGTCTTATTAAATTTCATATTAACTCACATTTGTCAGCATTCTTTAAAACATCTAAATAAAGGAATCTGATTGCTGTTTTAATACTTAGAATAATGATAACCTATAGAAAATTACTTCGTTTATCAAGGGTTTCAGAATTTTAATCTTCCATAGAATGATAACATCTGATCAATCTCATCATTCTTTATGATTTTAAACCATATCAACATGATGATGCCTTAGTCTTTATCTGCATCCCATGGGGAGCACATCATAATTGAGGATGGGAAGCTCCGGTATGATGGTAGGTTCTTGCCACCATTGTGGATACACGAAAAGATGAGATTCTGGTCCCTCCCAACGATGACGAGGCGTACTTCCTTAGGGAAGAGTTGTGCCGTGGCCGGTGATGGCTCTTAGGACTCAATTACAGTTGCAGCCAGCATTTCTGTTGCTGTGGTCCAATCATTCAAGTTTTCCCCTGTGCCTTCCGGCTGGTCAGAGTAGCCAGTTTGTGGATGCAGTTAGTGGTTACTTACATATCTGTATTAACAAAAAGGAAATTCAGAAAATAATTTCTCTTTTTTTTTCGGCGATTTTCTAATCGTAAAGTTCTCTCTACTGAGCATTTTCTCAAAGTTTGCAAATATTGGTTTGACCATTTTCAGTTCACCTCACACGCATTGTTGTCACATGTGTTTTTTAACGAATATCATGCCATCTCTAATCACTTTAGAACTGTTTTATTAAAAGTAATTTAAAATCTGAAGTGCTACAATCTTTATTCTTTTGATGAACTTGTAAATATGCCCTTGAGTTTCCCTGAAGATATAGCAACCGTAGTTCAGTCTACTTTTAATATTATTTACTTTGAAAATTTTAATAACCGCATCATGCATTTGTGTCTTTTACCTTATAACATCAAAAACGTGTATTAAAATTATTCATCAAAAGAAATTACTAAAATCTCTCCATAACTTGCAGAAAAGTCTAAATCATTTAAATTTTTACTTATCGAAAAGCAAATATAAATTGACAATGAAAAAAATGAATTTAATGAGACGTGAAATAAATCTCTTCAGAAAGAGAGTAAGCATTACATCCATAAAATATTTTATAAATAAAGATAAATGCAGATTTATGCAAATTTCCGTAATTAAAATCTGAGAAACAGAAAAACGAAATAAGTTGCCGAATCCCAAATGTCAGTTCTGTTATTTGCATTCTACTAAATATCGCGAACTTCCGTCTGCAATTACATTCTATCAATACAGTTAAAAAAATTATTCTAAGTACATAAAACTGTCTCTAAGGATAATAAAAATTATACCGTTTCACTTATTTTTTTCTGTATTACTTTGATGCTATTCTTCTATGCTTGTTTTACAAAGTCATTTAAAAAAGAAATTTTTCCTAAATATATTTATTTGCATTTTCTATTGCTAAAAGAATACATGAAAATATAAATAATAAAATTTAACTGATACGATAAAAATTCAGATTTTCATTTCCAGATTCAAAAACCAAGATTATTTATTTTATACACTTAATAATCATATTCGAGAAAAATAATTCTATCAAAATTTCAAAATATTCTATTGTAAAATTCTGTTGTTGTTGTTGAATGTATTCTTTTTAAAAAATAGGCTAGTCTGCTAGAAAATAAATTATCTTCTTAGATATATGGTTATCTCATATGGATTATTCATAAGTAATTCTAAATATGAAAGTTTAGATGGAAAAATGTAAACTACTAACCACAAAAGGATCAAAGATCTAAAAAAAGCTGGTTTCTGTGCATCAAAGAAGAGAATTTATGCCACTATAAAGCAATAAAAGCAAAATTATATTAATTTTTTAGCTACTTAATGCTTTTACAAGTAATGAAGTTATTTGTTAACGAAGTACATTTTATTCCTATACATGTTATAAAATCTAATATGTGAAGCTGAAATTAGAATCAAAATACTGTTTGAATTGTTAATGTTTGTTGGGAAAAATTAACATTTTCTCAAATTTTTTTTACAATCAGTTTTTTAATGATCATTTCCCAAATGGAATAGTATTTATAAAAAATGATTAAAACTTTGATATTTATATTTCGTTACGATTATGAGATTATTATTCAGTTAAAAGTTCAGGACGGTTACTGAGGAAACGGAACTTTAAAAACAAAATTTCAAGAAAAATACAGGTGAAAGTAAAATTTTTTGTCTTATTTTTCAAAAATTAAATCAATTAATTGGCAAATAATCATGTGATTTTAACTGAAATTCTTCAAATTGTAGACAATTATGTCTCGTAAATAAAAATTATAGTTCCGAACTTTTCTATAGAGGGGTGCGGCAATAAATTTAAATCTTAAAAACTCAATACAAGCAATTACAGCGACTTTATTCGATCAACAGAAACTGCTAAGTATTTATTCTATACTAGCCGCCTTTGGCGACCAGCCGGTTCGCCAGTATTACCGCTTGCTACAATTTTCAATTAAATATTTTAAGTAACTGGTCTCTTAATAGATTCTCAAACAAAACATTTTTAATCTTCAAATGTTGATAGTCATACCAAACTTATAATGTTTATAGCTTTTCTTTCAATTTACTATATATATTTTGTTAATTTGTTGTCATTTCCGGTAAAACTTTAACTTTAACTTAAAGTGGAAATGATGAAATTGCAATTAATATAAAGATATTTTTAAATAAAACCAAGAGTTTTATTTTATTTATCATCTTTATTGTTATTTATTTATTATTATTATTACTGAATATGAGTATTGCAAACAGAATCGCTCGGTATTTAAGTCTTATGTGAACAACAAAATATTTTTCATAATTTATGTAATATCTAAAACAATAATTCAACAAAAATTTCTCAGATTCAGCATAAAATTCAGTTTTTAGTTTTGCTTTCAAAACGATTGAAATGAAATCAATAATAATATTTTGTTCCGGCCTATAAATATATTTCAAAAATTAGGAAGTCTAAATTTAATTCAGTAAGGTATCATATTCTGAGAAATATTCTGGACACACCAAATTTTAAATGAATCAATGAACGTTTCCGTTTTCCACGATCAACTAAGACTTATTTATGAAGTTTTGAATGTTCAAAATTTAGAAAAACTGAACAATTTCATAATCTTAGGCCAATTAATCTTAAGAAATCTGCGCTCTGATTGGCGTATTTTCTTTGAAGCGATCGATGAAAAATCTAAAATTATCCTTTTTTTATTGAATAGTGATATTCAAATCTTCATAAATCAGTCAGTTTAAGTGATTGGAAATTCTCTTAAGTCAGTGATTTAGTTGATTTGAAATTAACTCTATGACCACCATAAAATCTGTGCTTTCTCTTGTGGTGTATGCATTCTCCTTAATATTCGCTCGAATAAAACATCACATACAAAAGTACTACATAGAATAAACTCATCAAAAGTAAACATAACATTTCAATAGTTGCCAAAAACAAAAGAGAGAAAAATGCAATTAATAAGCAGACGATATTTAGAAAATTACAGATATTTAGACTGGAAAATGAAATTATCTGAAATTAACCACACGCGCAGACGATATTCACAAAAGTAAAAATATTCAAACCTGAAAAGGAAAATATATGAGTTATACCATCAATAAATGCCATAAGTTTGTTTATATCTTCATTATTTTATGAGTCATTAAACATCAAAATGGGTCCGGGACTAAATAAATACCCTGTATAGAGTGTGTAAAAGATCATAAAATAATTTTTCTTGAATTTATTTTTTAGAAAAAATAATATTTCATATTTGTTTCCTTTCCTACAGACACGTGCCGAAAATTATATTTTTCCAGATTTCATTTCCAAAAAGATTTAATTTATTTTTAGTTGGAACTTTTATCAATGTGGTGGCAACACTTTGAAAAAAGCTGATTTTTTCCCATGAATGCGAAACGTGCTTAATTTTAATTTTCATTTTTTACGAAAAAAATTATTGAAAAACATAGTTAAAATATTTATTTAAAAATTCATTAAAAATAGAAATTTAATTTAAGATTAAAATATTAGTATCATTTAAAAGATAAATTTTTGATCTTTAACTTCATGTAAAAATCTTTTTTGTGAGGTAATATTTTCGGAAGTTATAGCAGAAACACGTCAAAATTTTGCTTAATTTTTTAATAAATAGAATTCTTGTTAAAAATTAGAAAAAATAACCCCCAGGTGCACATTCTCGGCCTCCAAGGTATACACATGCCAAATTTGGTAGCTGTAGGTTGAATGGTCTGGCCTGTAGAGCGCCAACACACACACACATTGAGCTTTATTATAAGTATAGATAATCAATTATTATATTTAAATTAATGCAAATTTTGTAGCATGAATCAAAACCGCGTATTATTCGTATTCAATCAACATGTCTGTTAACACTGATTGCGGATGAGTCTAGATTACATGCGTAATTCGTGCTTCATCTGTTGTTGTTGCTTATGATACTCGTCATAGATAAGGGCGCTGACGAAATCAGCGATTTTAATCCGAGTTTTAACGTCTCTTGTTTCAGTAGCGGCATCTAGACCAAGAGTACGTATTAACTACTGAGGCGTCACAGCCCTTTTCACGGGGCGGACTTCATTCATACACCCACTGATCGTAATTTAGACCTGAATCAAAGAACAATCAGTACCTCCAGTGGTATTGTTTTGACTTGGAGAGTCTTTGCGGCTACGACAGGTTTGCACCAGCTACCATGTTTACAAAAAGTCTTCGACCGGCGGGGCACGAAATCACGACATAAGGGATGCGAATCCCATGCCTTACCAACTAGGTTTTCCGGCCTGCCTGTGTTTTAACTGAAAATCCTACATATTTCATATTGAAATAAAGTATACAAACAAATAGCAAAATCTCATGTGATTTTAAGCCTTCTTGTGTTTGCTACATTTTCTTTATTGTGTCTTTTCCCGTTTTGCTGCTTTGAGGTACAACATCATCTTTGCAAAAATTACCAAACCATGTCGCTCAATTGCGTCAGAGGCATTTGAGTCCATCGAGGATAGCTATATTTAAGTGTAAATGTGGTGCAGAAATTTAGAGGATTGATTTGTCGGAGTTTATCTGAAACTGATATTTTGTACTTTCAAAATGGGATGTGAATGCAGTTAAAACTTCTATACAGAAACATTTTTTTTGTCACGTTAAACAGTGAGCATAGTATCATATCATATTCTTGAATGGGAAATTTGTCGAAGTTTTGCTCCAGTCATATTCGCACCAATAAATATAATCTATAGTAGCATCCTCAAATTCATTTTCTTTGGAAATCCCGCATACTTGAAGCATGAGACATTATGTGTCATAGAGAGTGCTCTGCAAATAGATTTCTGAACTTTAACAATGTTCTACATCAGTATTTTATTTATTTCGTGTTTCTTATGAAATAATTAATAAAAGTGGAAAAAGATTATATTTTTATTCTAGTCAAGATTCGATTAATGACATTGCAAAATCACTTTCCTTTCAGGAATCCTGACAAAAACAGAAGTTAAAACCGAATACTAGTTTACTAATACCGAAGGCGTACAGTTGAGATGAAGTCCTTTGTCTTGAGATCATAGAAAAACGTGATAAATAATAATAATTCAGTCGTAGCTCAAGGTTCAAGAGAATGTGATCCAAAGTTATTTTCTAGATGAATAACTTTACGTGTAAAAGTGATTTTTATTTCTTTTTAATCAAGACATACTAATGCAATTTTTCAAAACAAATTTTTGGAACAATAATATTCAAAGTAGTTTTTTTTTTTTTACTTTTTTTGCAAATTGTAATATTGTTTTTGGCAAATAAAGTCAGTTTAGTAAAAATTATAAAACGAAAAAAATTTCAAAATTGAAATTTTTAAATTTTTATTTACTTTCTTAAATAATTTCTGATAATTTCAAATTATTTATATTTCTTAGATTGTTGCAATAAAAGTTAGTTTGGAACTGAATACCCGCTTCTTTCTAAATTTTAATAATTATTTTTCTAGCTTAAAAACATGAAATATATATATGAGATACGAAATAACAAATTATTGGTTTTCAAATAAACTTCGGTATTTTCATAAAACTTTTGAACAAGGAACAGCTCTTTTGTTCATTGCACCATTCATTTTTTTAATTTTGTTTTTATATGTTTATCCATTCATTATATCATATTATAACAGTATTTTAAAATTGACACAATTTTTAAAAAATTTACCGCTTCTGTCTTTGAAGTGAAGCTCTATATGTAAGCATAACACAAACATACTGTTCTGAGGAGATGGTTAGCTGAAAACAAATATTCTGCAGATACTTGTGTGAGACTTTAAAATATAAGTTTTGTGAAAACAAGTGTCGTGGTGAAAATTAAAGCTGCCTGCATTTTTGAATTATTATTAAAGTTCGTATCATTTATTACAGCTGCATGCATTTTTTTTTTGAGGTTTTCAAAGTAAAACCAGTAAATAATGACCTTTCCCCACAAAATAAAAAGATCAAACTAATTAAATTACACTTGTGTAACACTGAAAAAAATAGAAGATTTTAATATAAATTTATTTAGTTTTAAAAAAATATATTAATAAAGATATAAATGCAAAGTTAAGAAAATGAATAGCACCTTGAACAAAACGGCTACGGGCTTTATTAAATAATATGATTTCTTTGTCCTTCAAAATTTATGATTTAAAATCATTTTGCTGATGAAGTTATTGGTCTGTGCTAAATAAAACATTTAATTGAAATTGTTTTCAACTATTAATCATAGCAACACAACTAATGATAAAACTCCACAATATAGTAGCCCATTTAACTCATTTGAATCACTTTATAACTGCTTAACATGTAAAATTGTACGACACAATTGATGCACCATTTTAATAGGGCTCATGGAGCTCTAATGCATCGGTTAAAGGGTACTCTAAAGACACCACTTAACAGTGTAATTAACGTGACATTTGAGTAAACTTCAAGCTCATCTATGAGTTAAAAAAATAATAGTAAATTTTTGAAATATCCTGATTTTTATATTATATTAACTCTAGACACATTTGAATGTTACTTTATGGTGATTATTCTCTAAGTTAGCATATAAGTTTATTCAGAGAATTAGCGATTATGTTTGAGAATTTATTCTCTGGCAATCCGGGGAGGCACTGATTATTTTATAACTGTACTTTCCGTCTGGATTCTCAATAAAATAAATATCTGTTGTTTTTTTTTACAACTCGGGAACCAATTACCCGCTCCTAATCGAATTTTGCTCTGCAGAAATCGTAATAAAATAAACAAACACCGCCGCTTGTCTCTTGAAGTTTATTTTTTTTCAGACCATAAAACAATCTCATATGGGAGTTTCTAAATTTCCTTTATTTTTTCTTTTTTTTTTCTTTTTTTTTGTCGGCGGCTTTCATTCGCCACGTTTCTCCGACTAAATTAAAGCACAGCAAAAAGATTGAGATATCAACTGACAGACAGCATTTACAATATACAGCAATAAACGTTTTCTTGCAGCCAACATATCATAGGGGTGTGTCAAGGCAGAGGGTAAAATGTATTGTTTCTTTTACTCTCGCAATAATAAAAAGTTATAAATCACATTTACTTTCAAAATTTGCTATTTCTCTTATTGTGTTGCGTTTTCTTCTAGACATGCATATATAAATGTGTGTGTGTATATATGGATGGTTCGATTTTTATTTGTTAAAATATCGGCCATTTTCACATAAAGTGAATTGATTCGTGTGTTTATCTTATTTTTCACGTACTCTTTTTTCCAGTTGATGTCATTGCGTTACATTATCCTAAAATTCCATAACAAATTTTTTGCATTTCCTCTCATAAGCGTAGAAAATTCACATTTTCTCTATATGTCATGTAGACCATTAGGGGACAGTGTATTTTTTTTAAACACCCTTATTACAAATTCCTTATGAACGAAAATTCCTTTCTTAAAAAATGATAAGATAATTTTTTAGTAAATATTAATAATTGTACTCCTTATTTATTATGAATAAGGAACGCCTTATCTTCCTATCTGAATCCTTATCTTCCATATCTAGAAAAAATACTTTATCTCCTTATCTCAATATGGAGCATCTTATCTTTTATATTCCATCGTCTATTTTGCATCAATAATAAATATTTATTACATAATTTGATTTTGAAACTCTTTATTGAAATCACTTCTACGTTGATAAGCTAAAACATCAACATTAACTGAGATTTATGTGTTTGAAATCGTTTGCAACGAATATAAAATGAAAACAAATGCTTTTGAATTGGTATATTAGAACGTGAGACTGTGTGTTTTAATCGTGTGGTTTTGATTCTGCTGTTACAACGGTATATATAATGGTTTACTGAACTGTGAAGAGTCAGTGATGTGAAACAGAGTGGAAACACGTTTCAGAAACTGCTCATCTGGTGAGCTTTCTATGATTTACCATAACAAAGGAAATGATTTAAAACTTCTGGCCAAAGAAAAGATGCTGATCAGTCAAGAGCAATTGTCGACAGAGGGCAGCCAAATTCTTACGCCAATGTACGGAGAAAAATGCCCGGTTCCCTTCATTTTTGCTTCGAAAATCAGTCCGATTATGGGTTCAGTAAAAAAGGTCAGAAAAGGTTTTAAAGACCGTTTTTATATTTGTAAATTTTTAAATCCGTGTTAGTACTTCTGAAACATCGGCAATCTGTCTACGATAAGGTCATTCGCATACAGTGCTGTTTGAATATATTATTTTTTAAGTTGCATTATATCATTTCTTTCTGAAATGGTGTATTTTCTGTTTTAAAATATATAGATATGTTATCAATAAATTGATTAATATTCGTTTTCCCTCTATCTTAGTTTTATTAATAACTAGCCGCCTTTGGCGACCAGCCGGTTCGCCAGTATTACCGCTCGCTACAATTTTCAATTAAATATTTTAAGTAACTGGTCTCTTAAAGGATTCTCAAACAAAACATTTTTAATCTTCAAATTTTGATAGCCATACCAAACTTATATTGTTTAGATCGTTTCGTTCAATTTACTATATATATTTTGCTAATTTGTTACCATTTCCGGTAAAACTTAAACTTTAATTAAAAATGTAAATGACGAAATTGCAATTAATATTAAGATATTTTTTAATAAAACCAAGCGTTTTATTTTATTTATCATCTTTATTGTTATTTATTAATAATTATTATTATTGAATATGAGTATTGCAAACAGAATCGCTCGGTATTTAAGTCTTATGTTAACTACAAAATATTTTTCATAGTTTATGTAATATCTCAAACAATAATTCAACAAAAATTTCTGAGATTCAGTATAAAATTCAGTTTTTAGTTTTGCTTTCAAAAGGATTCAAATGAAATCAATAATAATAATTTGTTGCTGCTTATAAATATATTTCAAAAATTATGAAGTCTAAATTTAATGCAGTAAGGTATCATATTCTGATAAATATTCTGGACACACCAAATTTTAAATAAATGAATGAATGTTTCTATTTTCCATGATCAACTAAGACTTATTTATGAAGTTTTAAATGTTAAAAATTTAGAAAAACTCAACATTTTCATAATCTTAGACCAATTAATCTTGAGAAACCTGCGCGCTTGTTAGCGTATTTTCTATGAAACGATCGATGAAAAATCTAAAATTATCCTTTTTTTATTGAATAGTAATATTCAAATCTTCATAAATCAGTCAGTTTAAGTGATTTGAAATTAACTCTTAAAAGTCAGTGATTTAGTTGATTGGAAATTAATTCTATTACCACCATAAAATCTGTGCTTTCTCTTGTGGTGTAGGCATTCTCCTTAATATCCGATCGAATAAAACATCACATACAAAAGTACTACATAGAACAAACACATCAAAAGAAAACATAACATTTCAATAATTGCCAAAAGCGAAAGAGAGAAAAATGCAATTAATAAGCAGACGATATTTAGAAAAGTGCATATATTTAGGCTGGAAAATGAAATTATCTGAAATTAAAAACACGCGCAGACGATATTTACAAAAGTAAAAATATTCAAACCTGAAAAGGAAAATATATGAGTTATTCCATCAATAAATGCCATAAGTTTGTTTACATCTTCATTATTTTATGAGTCATTAAATATCAAAATGGATCCGGGACTGAATAAACACCCTGTATAGAGAGTGTAAAAGATCATAAAATAATTTTTCTTGAATTTATTTTTTAGAAAAATAATATTTCATATTTGTTTCATTTCCTACAGACACTTGCCGAAAATTATATTTTTGCAGATTTCATTTCCAAAAAGATTTAATTTATTTTCAGTTAGAGCTTTAATCAATGTGATGGCAACACTTTGAAAAAAGCTATTTTTTTCTTCTGAATGCGAAACGTGCTTAATCCTCATTTTTATTTTTGACGAAAAAAATTATTGAAAAGCATAGTTAAAATATTTATTTAAAAATTCATTAAAAATAGAAATTTAATTTTAAGATTAAAACAGTAATATCATTTAAAAGATAAATTTTTGATCTTTAACTTCATGTAAAAATCGTTTTTGTGCGGTAATATTTTCGGCAGTTATAGCAGAAACACGTCAAAATTTCGTTAATTTTGAAATAAATAAAATTCTAGTTAAAAATTCGAAAAAATAACCCCCAAGTGCACATTCCCGGCCTTAAAGGTATACACGTGCCAAATTTGGTAGCTGTAGGTTGAATGGTCTGGTCTGTAGAGCGCCAACACACACACACACACACACACACACACACACACACACACACACACACA
>JAPMOR010101385.1:146292-158818 GCA_026543865.1 Argiope aurantia
ACACACACACACACACACACACACACACACACACACACACACACACACACACACACACATTGAGCTTTATTATAAGTATGATTCGAACTCTAACTTAACGATCCTGAGATCAATTTTAGACAAAAGGTAATTTTCTCATCTAATGTGCGGATGTTATTCTGCAGAAATTAATAATTTTGAAATTTGAACGTTGAGAAAAGTTTCCAGGTTTCGAAAATCCTCAAATGTAGATGTTGAAAATTTTTCTTCTATCCAGAGGTCGAATTCAGAATAACACACATTGTTTTTCTCTGGGATGCAAGATAAAAGTTAACGCTTTCGCGCCTAGTTTGACACATATGTCCCAAGCAAATTTCAAAAAAGTCTTTTGGGATAGAAACGCTTCTTAGTCTAATGGGAGACTTTCCCAGTAGTCCTGCCAATATTTTTGAAGGTAGTTTCATTCACAGAACATAGATGACACTACCCTACATAAGGAAATTCCCGCGTTTTTGAAGTGTTGTAGCAGCTCATTCCATACTGTACGTAAATAGTTTAGTTTTGGAAAATACCGCCTATTTTCGATTAAATTTTGATTGATCCATAAATCTAAGGCCATATAAGTTACTCACAAAGCGGATTACCTCTAATAAACTGGTAAGTGGCAAAGTTTTACTTCCGTTTTTATTATCGGGGCATATGTGTCCCTCTCGTCTTGGATTGTGGGAACACATTGTCCCAACAGTCCTATGTGATCATTTTTCGCCTATTCATGAGCGCAGTGGTTAACTCATGGATAGCGCACTGCGAACTGAAACATCGAAAAACCCCACTTCTTGACTTCATTGTACCTCTTGCAGAAGCCTTGATGGCATCCGGAAAGCTCAATGCACATTATCAACGCCTTAGAGGAACTGGACGCCCATCCAAAACGTCACGAAGCTTACTCAATGTTTATGACCATCTGCCAGTAACAACAAAAACACGACGGCGGTGCCGAAAATGTGCACAACAAAAGAAGGAATCGCGCACTAAAATAATGTGCACGATGTGTAATGTCCCATTGTGCATTGATTGTTTTAAACTATACCATTCTTAATAAAACTTTTATGACTAGAAAATCATTAGTTTTCTTTACAAAATTACACATTGAGGACTACTGGGACACATATTTCCCAGTGGTCAGGACTGATAGGACATATATGTCCCGGGCCTAAATCAGTGTTTAAAAAATTCCTAAAAATATAACATCTTAGTTTTAGCATTCTAGTGTGCCCTACTCATAGTTTATGCTACCAAAATTGTTCTGATGGTAAAAAAAAAAAAAAAAAAAAACCTCGTCGCGAAAGGGTTAAAGGACTTTAAGTCCTATATTTATGAGGAAAGGTATTGGAACAAAATTGAATATAATGATTTTCTGAATGCAGCCTAATTTTTAAATCTCATTTCCTGATCTACCGTATTCGCATGAGATATTACTACAGTAATTAAAATTAAAACATTTTAATTAATTAATTAATTGAATTGAAAACATTTTCAGGAAATATTGAAAACCAAAATATATGGAAATAAATAGCAATCATCATTGCACTCTTCCAAGTGGCATATTAATGTATAGTAAATCTTGGAAAAAAGTGATGATAGAATTCATTTTAAAAAATAATTTAATTAATAGATCAAATGAAAATACAGATCACTTATAAAAATATATTCAAGTGCAGATATATTTAAAAAAATTTTTTATTTATTTTACCTTTGAAAATTCTATTACAGGTTCAAGCTTCGACATTCGAAAAAACTCCTATGTGTTTATCAGACTGTTTTTGTGATTGTAATGACAATAAGTGGAAAATCTTAGAAACAGGACGGATCAAATTTAGCAAATGGTTGTTCGACTCAAATTACAGATATATCCATAATTTTAGATCAACTCGATAAACAGAAAAAAATATATATTTTCATAAGCATAAAATCGAATTTCTCCCCTATATATTTAAACAAGGGGAAGTTATCCATAGTTAGGAAGACTCCACGTCTTTTTTCCAAGTTGTAACTTATGCTGCATCAAAATACAATACATATTTTTATTTTTAATACGTTTTTCCAAAAAGAAAAATCATTTATCTCTATAAATCAATACCAATTCATTTTTCAAAAACAGTTATTCAACTGATACATTTCTATATCAGAAAAATTTCCTATTCTTTTAGTTTTTTTGTTTTTTCCTTCCCACCTTTGAATCCTTCCAAGTCTTTTTTTTTTAATTTACCCCTAGTGCAAAGTCTGGGCT
Organism: Argiope aurantia; assembly: GCA_026543865.1. Taxonomy (NCBI): domain Eukaryota; kingdom Metazoa; phylum Arthropoda; class Arachnida; order Araneae; family Araneidae; genus Argiope; species Argiope aurantia. The sequence continues at coordinate 148,562 of JAPMOR010101385.1, forward strand.
TTCTGAGATGAAAGTAAATGATAGAAGGAGAGAAAGAGGGTATCTATCGACTCAAAAATACTCACAACTGAACTTTTAACTTGTCTGTATCTGAGCCAGAAACTCATGCTGGAAACTTCAAGACCTAGCAAACTGTTGTTTATGTACATTAGGGTTAAACTGAACCTAGTATACACATACAGGACCTATATTTTTGCTGATTTTCTAATAGGACATCCTTTAGAATTTAGAGTTCAATGATCGAAGCATAACGAATATGTAAAATGATTATGATTAGAGATATCAATAAAGTCATAGTTAATGAAATTTGTACGAAATTTCGAGATAGATTAACATTAAGTCTAATTCTAAGAGTTAGTTGAGGGATATTCATTTTAAATCTTTGAACATTCTACTTACTTTTAAGAACAAAATGGTCCAACTTTGAATTGAAGTCTTTATAGATCCACAAGAAATTCAAATAACGAATTTTTGAATCTGGTATTGAATAAAGAACCCTACCCAGAAACTCATTCACGAAACTTCTTCACCACACTATTGTTTGATTCTTGTACAGATTTAACGGGAATGACGCCTCTACAAACAGGCCGGAAACTCTTGCACTTTCGAAAATGAGTACAAAAAGATCCATCTGAGATCCAATGATTATAATACACATATCTTAAAGACTGATTGGTCATTAAACTATTCCAAAAGTTTCATTAAAAGAAAGCTTTTGTTTTTATGCAGCTGATATAATTATATCTATATATTATTATGATGATTCCCTTTATCCGAATATTAATTTTCAACAAATGAAATGAAACAGATGTTTTCGCACTTTTTCCTTTCTTTAAAAAATGTTTCAATCAGAAAAGCTGAGTTGAAATAAATAGGATCTCAAATTTTTTCCTTCAGAGGAAGAAAGGGTGAAAAATTAAACATAAAGAAAATCTTTAAAACCCAATGAAAATAATTATTTTTACAAAAAAGAATTATGCTAATAGGTATAATTAAATCTGCAAAGAACCTAATGTTATACAGATAATTTATAATACTTATGAATAATGACAGTTTTTTTATTATCGTTTCTGTTTGGATTATTAACTTCCTTTTGAAAGTATTTACAGCAATACAGTAGATAATTTATTTTAAAAAAGAATGCAAATATATGTATTTAATGGAAGTAATTTGCCCACATATTTTTTATGCTTTCTGTAATGTTTCAATTGATTATTTATACTCAAAGCTTGTTTTTGATTTTTTTTTCTGTTTTTTTTTAAAAAATTAGCAATGTTACATTAGATTTTTTTTGTTTCTGAATTAAGGAAATTTATGTAGATAAGAAAATAAAACTGAAATTATATAAAACATCTTAGGCTTTCCTTTTATAAATTCTTGATGATACAACTGGCAGAATTTGTATCAAAAGTGTTAAGAAAGGCATATTTTTTCAAAAAATTTTCTGTGTAAAAATAGAAATACCTGTTAAATATAAACTATATTTTAAAGTCTTATAAACTAAAAATAAAAATCCTTGAAATTTAGATACTGAAGGAACACACCGAACGGAAATCAGAATTAGAGTTGATTGTTAATCATTGAAAATTAATTAATGCAAACAATTAAAAAAAATTTACAATTTAATCTATTTTGCAGCTGAAATTTTCTCAGTTCTTAAAGTGTTAAGTCAGATGAATTTTTTTCAAACTTCAGTTACAGCAATAGGGCATCTATTATTAGAAAGAGGTACAATTTAGCCAATTAAAAATTTCCCAATAAACAAACAACCATCTTCAAAAAAATCTTTAAAAAATAATCATTTGATGAAAACAAACTTAAAATTATGTAAAATAAGAATGCACATTCAGAAATTCCTGCAAAACTATTTATAATTATTTCGAAATTAAATGACAGTTTTCTGAGAATTTTATAAAATAGACTTTTTTCCTTCTAATGAATATCCATGACACATTTTGGAAGATTTTAAAGTTTTTACTAATTTTTTAAATTTTTTAGAAGTATAAAAAACTAACGATTTCAATGTTTATAATTCCACAGCAATAATTTTATTTTATACAACTCTTTCCTCTCACTATTGGTTCCTCAGATCGAATTTTTCCTTAAGACATCTTTTCTTCACTATTTCTAATGCAGCTGCTATCAGACTGTCTGTCACTGAATGCTGGCGCAGCGATGAACCTCTTCTTAAATTCTACAAGAGGTAACAGAAAATTAGAGAGATACATATTACGTTATGACTGAAGGCCTTTATAATATTATGAGTGAATTATATGACTATCAAAATTTGAAGTTTCAAAATATTTTGATGAAGAATCTATTAAAGTTGTAATTGCGTAAAATATTTAATTATTAAAATTTAAACGAACATTAATACTGGCGAACCGGCTGGTCGCCAAAGGCAGCTAGTTATTTAGATATCAATTATTAATGAATTATAAATCTTAGGCTAAAACGTAGAAAATAATTAAAATAAAAAATGATTTAAATTAGGTTTTTGTTCTGTTACTATTACTTAAAAATATGCTTTATAAACATTTTGCACAACTCTAGGATATAGTGAAAATTGTGTTTGGAATTCAAATTTTAAGTGGACTGAATTAAATGGATTATCAGTATTTTAAAATAACCACGCAAAATTGAATACAAAAACTGATTTGCAAATATCATTTTGAAGCTCTATTTGTCGCACACTGAAATCATAACCACAAATGAAATAATCATAGTATTTTCGAATTTTTTTCCTTTAAGATATTGGCTAAATTTAAATTTTTCAGCTAGATTTTTTTTATTTATATAACGTCGAATATGCTCCAAAAAGGGTTCAACTCTTTAAGATTAGTTTTCAGAGAACGTGACAGAAGCCAGTTGATTTTCAGTTTAGTAATGCCTATTGATTGCTGTCAAAACACTATAGGGCTCGATATGCTTTAATTTATAATATAATTATTTAAATATAATTAACTAATTATAAATCAGTTTGAAGGAAATTTATGAAAAAAGAATTTTTTTTTTTTCAATAAGCAAAACCGATACAGTTTGTAAAAAATGAATGAGGTATAACATGGAAATGGGAATAAAAGGATTTTATACTTCTTTCTGTGTAAACCTAAATGAAAGTATGAATGGTCAACATTGCCGTATGTACTAGTAAAACGGCAAGATCGCTTTATGATGTAAATAGTAAAGGTGCTTAAATTGAAAAGATATATGCTTCTGCTTTTTTATCGTGCGTTTATGTAAATATGCTTCTACGTTTTTACTCACAAGTTTTAATTAAAACTGAAAATCATTACCTTTCATTGTCATTACATTCAGGACTGACATATACATTCGCTTGAAATATCGAAAGAAACGCCAGGCGAATATCTTTGAAGAACTAAATTGTAAAATCTGCAAATCGAGATTTTCATGTTAAAATATAGTTTTATCCTATGCAGATATTTATCCTATTCTTGGAAGATGCATAGAAGTTTTATCCTGTACATCTTCCAAGACAAATTGTCTCCAACTTTGCAACATCCAAATGTCATTCTACAAAACTGGATAAATTTCTTGAAAACCACTCAAGCCTTACTTATTTGCTCTCCCACCGAAGCCATGTCTTAAGCATGAATCTGAAACTTTAAAAATTGCCAGGACCTCAATGAAAGCGTCCTGCGCTGTATCTTCCTCCTCACGCTTGTTAAGCACTGATTGGATTCTTTTAGGCAGTCTGATTAGCCCCTAATCTCCAGAGGAATAGAAGGGGGATGGTTCCGTTTAGAAAACTTCCATTTAGAATTATTTTTTCCATGGCCTTAAGAACATGGCGAAAAATTTGTTGGGTTTCTATTTTGCGGCTGTCATTGTAACTCGTTAAAGATATGCAGTGGTTTAAAAATATTGACTAAGACAGCGCAAAGTTTGGATAGAATAATTAACAAGAGGAAAAAATAAAATAAATAAAATCTTTGATTGGAAAGGATTTGTATAAAAGCATATATCTACTGATTTGTTTGACGAGATTTTCACTTGAAAGCTTTGCTTTAGTTTGTAAAAAGTTTAGGGAGGACTGCAGTACAATTAGAAGCAATTTAACGAAATTCAAAAATGACGCTTTTCCGTGAATTATTGCATCCTTTTTAAATAACTTCCGATATTTATTTCATCTTTTTGATACTAAAGAGCACTGAATTGGAGAAATGATCTTTTATTCTCAGTTATATCTTTTGGATTAATATTTTTCAAATTTTTACTTGATATTTACTTTCATTTATTGGCTACTTTTATTCGCATGTAGGTTATTCACAGATTCATTAAATAAAATAAAAAGGTTATTTTGTATATTGATTTAATCAAAGATATATTGTTGAAAAAAGCTGCAAAGTCTAAACGTTTATAACCTATGAGATCTAAACTACCTTGACCTATGAGGGTCATGAGGACTCAACCGTAGTTCCCAACAGTGTTGCTTTTTTGGTGATTCGGTGTTTCAGTTTTATCCCTGTGCCGGTCGAAGTAGTCAATTTGATTACCTTGTTTACAAACTTTCCTAATTTGTTAGTTTTTTTCATATGAATTATCAATACACAAAATGTTGCGCGGAAATGTATGTGATCATCTCTATTTTGTAACGAAACCTCACAATACATAATTGTTTATATTTAAATAACATTTCTTAAAATAATTTTTTCCATTTTGTATAAAATAGGATTAATTACTATTATCTTGCTTCTAAGAAAATGATAATGATTAAAAACTCTTCCTGGTATAATTTTCATTTTTTGTTGATGTTCCAAGTTAAACTAATTCTTCATCCCTTTAATTGATGAAAAAAAAATTCATTCCTATCTCATGTATTCCATGTTTTAATGTGTAGCAGCTGAAGGAAAGTGGAGGTGCGCACCAATCCTGTTACATTCCTGTATGGCCTCCCTCGTCATTGTTTTAAGAAGGCAGAAAAGAGAGGATTCTTCGAAGGATTTTCTTCTCAGGATTTTTCTCTGAAAACGACAAGGAATAATCGAGTTATCTCTGCGATCTTTGAACATTCAATGTCTAAAGAAGAATTCAGTTTGGAAAGGTGCAGAAACGAACCTAAGTGCGATGCCTTGTTGAAATTTGCGAAATTCACTTGAAAGTCACATTTTATGCCACAGGCAATTGAAATTCTATCACGCTCTGCCACTATCCTAGGTGAAGTATGACACATTTTAGAGTATCTTCAAGTGACTGAATAATCATACACCTTATTGTCAAGTGGGTAGTTATTGAAAATCAAGAATTGAGGTGGTGAGGAGGATGTTTCTCGGAGAACACAGCGTTTCTAAGGACTTTTCCTCGGTCGGATTTTTTTCCCATAGAACAGGAATAGATAACTGAAGCTGGAAATGAGATTCTTCATAAGCATTATTCAGAACCGGCCTATTTTTGCTTTAAAATATTTTGGAAAATCTTCTTCGATTATATATTAAAGTACAGAACCGTCAGATTAAATGCATTTACGAGAAACAATTTGCTGTCTCATAATTAAGTATTAATTTCATTTATATTAAGCAACTTCTGAAGTTCTTTTGCCTATAATAAACGTTTAATTTCAACGTCATTATGTATTTTAGAGATTGCCAAACATAATGAATTTCTTGCTGCTTCGTAAAATAAAATGAACAGATTATTTGTTTCGTATAAGCCAAGTTTCTAACATTTTGCTGGTATGCAATACTTTTGACAAAATAATTTCCTCATTAAATGTAGCAACACTATAATATTCCTATCAAAAAAGAGCTAATTTATCCTAACATGAAAAACTATTATATGTGTTTAGAAAACTATGAAAAATTAATTTGAAATTCTTATTTTCAGAACCTTATTTAATATCGTGTGTGTTGATTTAATGCGCATTTAATTTGCAAATGAAAATCATTAAAAAGACATGGAAGAAATGCCTTCTGGAGTCTTGTATTTAAATTTGGGATAGAAATATTAGTTCCTGTGATATCCTCGTCATCTTTCCCTGGTTCAAACTGATGAGGTCGTCATTCTTCCTGGTTCAAATCTCTCCCCAAATGGTCTTCTCGTAGCTTCAAGATATTATTAATCAAATAAATCAGTTTATATATGCAATCACTTGTCAGATTGCAATATATTTTCCTCAGTGTATTTTCTACTTACAGTAAAGTCTGTATTTTTTTTTCAGATTTTATTAGTTTTTTCCAAAGAATAATATTTAAATGAGCAATAATATCTAGGGTACAAAGTTTTAAATTTGATTCTCCAAATTTTAAATAAATTCATTTATTTATTTATTATCTATCTTCGGAGGTCAACTGAATAACCCGAAACGTGTTTGATTTCCCTTAATTCTATTTATGAATTAATAATTAATTCTATCCATATTTGGGATTCCTTAATCAAAGTATTTTTCAAATTAAAATAGAAATTGAAATAAAGTAACTACAGTAACTTCTTTTGCACATGAATATTTTTAATGGTATCTTGTCGAAAGCCAGAATCATAACTGTCTGTTTTATCCAATCTTTAGTGTAACCATTACCTTACTCTGTACTGTAATATAACACTTATTCCAAACTGATTGATTGAATTATTTATTCCAAAATGGTGAGGCGCATTTGAAGAATTCAAATAGCAAGTCAGATTGCATTTGATTTGAAGCATACTGACAAAAATTAGCAGATATATAGAACAAAAAAAAACATCTTTATAACTCGAGTTTTAATATTAGCATCTTCATGAACTCTCATTGCAGGAAATGATCCAAGATGACAGTTTATTCAAATGAATGAATGAAATGGCATCCCGCAATTTTTCCATTAAGCCCAAAAACTTTTTTCAGTGAATTTATTCCTCGTCATGAAATTAGTTCACACAGATTTTCTTTTAATGTATATTAGCTGAAAATTTGAGTAATCATAATTTTCGAAAATTAAGTTTACAATTTTAGTCGAATCATATATCTTGGAAAAATATTAAATATTTCTGCAACATCTTTATGCATACCAAAAGAATGTAATTTTATTTCACAAAATATTTAAATAAATAAAAAAAATTTTTACAAATTTTAAAACAAAGTTGAAAAAAATTGATTATAACAAAAAAAAATCATATTTGGGAGTAGAATTGAAAGGAGGGAATCTAAAAAATTGTGCATATGATAAAAATCTGCTACATTTTTAAATCCATTTACCAATACATAATAACATTTCATAGTCGCCCTGTAGCACCTCCTTTTCTCCAGTCGCTATAACCCTTGTTTATATGGTTTAGTTTTGTGGTAATGGGGTGACTGGTTGGTATTAAAAAGAATCAATAAAAAACACCTCCTTTTCTGACTATGACAATAATATATAGTCTGACTGAGATTGGAGACTATTTATTATCGTTCATTTTATTTATGAATATACTCTTCTTGAAGCTCGCGTGTAAGTGCCATTATAAAATTGAGGTTAGATAAAATATTTATATTGGTTTTGAATCCATTGATTTTAATATAAGATAAAATTAAATTGTTTCATTTTTTTTTCATTCATATCTTGCAATTTGGAAAATGTTTATTTAAATACGAAATTATTTTAGGACGTTATTTTATATTCATTTACAACTTTACCATTGCTTATTACCTCACCTATTTTGGAAATAGGATTTAATATTTTCTGAAATATGTAAATTAAGATTATATAATCCAAATAATCATTGAACCGAAATTAAACAATCATCATCCGATTACGCATTTATAGAATTTATATTCCATTCTTCTGTAGCAACAATCGGAGTCACGGGTTCACATTTTTAATGTATTTTTCATTATATCCTATAGAAATTTATTGCCTGTATAGTGATTTTCTTAATGTTTCCTCTTCTTGTAGCGCAAATATGGCCTTACTTTTTTTTAGAGCTTTTTACTTATGTGTCACTTTTGTGGCTAATTCAACCATCTATTCTATAAAATCTTATATTTTATACAATTTGAACTAAAATTATCTTTAATTTTTTTCATATTTCATTGTTTAAATATTGTCAGTATAAGCAAAATGAAATCTATTAGTTTATGAAAAATGTCAGATTTCAATAATTATGAAGCATGGAGTACATTTTTCTCAGAAGAGAACAAGTTCATATTAAAATCGAGTTTCCCTGTAATGGCAGAATTTTAAGTCAAAAGGCCCTTAGATACAAGCAAATATTGAAAAGTAATTCTATTCTGAATAATCTTTCCCAAATTCTTTTAAATATCCCAAAATTTTATACCTTCAAAAAAATTTGTATCTATTTTTATTCTTCTAAACATTTTCTTACTCTATTAACATAAAAGTATTCTTTAAAATTAAAGAATACAATAAAAACAGAAATTGAAATTTACATATTTTAACCGAATAATCTAAAATTAGTTAAAATATATAATTTTCAATTTCTTTTTTTTATATCTCTTAAGGACTTAAGAGAACTGATTTTTAACGGAATTGTAAAATTTAGAATAGAATAATGGAAAGTCATATAAAAGAATTATCTAATTTTTAAACAATTCCTTAAATTCTTTCCTTCAGTTTTTGAATATTCTGGTGTTACATATCTACAGTATCCGAAAATTCCCAAGTCTGCAGACGAGCCATTTAAGAAGTCTACGAACCATTTAAAGCGATTTCGTAGTTAGGGTAAATGATATAATTGTAATTGTCCAAATAAACAAAATGATATAATATTTCTGTGTCCCTTTCAAATTTTTCGTAGAAATTGTTTTAATGAAATAACAATATGGCTAAATTAATTGAATAAATGTGTTCCAGTGTAAAATTTCATTCATTTAGCATTTTTAAGTAACCAGAAGAGCATGAAAAAATAGCTTTTTTTTAGGTTGAGTCAATCCAAATTTGATAAAATTGTATAATTTTGGTGTTGAAAAATAAATCATTTTCATCCTTCTAACTGGTTTCATGTTTAATTTATAATACTCGCCTACAGACAGACATCAGAACGTAAAGAATCACTAAGATAACGAAGTCAAATTATTTGAATAACTACAGGGTTGTATTCATCAGAAAATTTGATTTTGATAATTTGATGAAATCTGTTGACTTCAACTTTTATTTCACCGCCATAAATATTTGCCTTGTACGCTTCTATTAATTGCTTCACATCAATTATATTTTCCCTGAGTTTTAACTTTTATTTCCTTAGAATTTTATAATTATAATTTATAGTAAAATTAAACAAAATATTTTGAATATCTGACATTTATTCTGTTAACCTGATTAAAGTGTTACCGAATTCTGTTTAAAATTCACACAGCTAGTATAATTATTAATAATAAAATGAGTAATTATTATTAATAAAATGGACCTATTCAGTTTAATCCGATTAGCTATTATTTCCGTCTGAAAATAAAATCGTCTTTTAATAAATTTCATAGGATTAAAAGATCATTAATACACTTCTCATTGCTGATCAAAAAATCTGAAAAAAGGGATACATTAAAAATTTTCTGGATATTAATGAAATGTAGGAGGGATCCATGACTCAGACTGGATTATAATATATTTTTAAAGTCATGAATGGTTCAAATATACAATTTAAAAAAAGTTATTTAGAACTTCGAAGATATTGTTCATATTAAAGATCTTACGAATCCTATCTGATTATTTCCTCTGTATATGAGTGGGGGAAATTCTTTTTTCCATTAATTAGCTGAGATTTATTTAAAACATGGTTATTTGTGAATGGGTTGCTTCTAGACATTATTCTTAGTAAATAAAATCAATTACTTCTCAAGAATTATAAATAAGAGAAAATTATTGTATTTTGTACTGAAGATGTTTTGAGATAACTGTGAGAATATTTGCAGATTTGAATAAACGCGTCGCCTTAATGCAGTGCTGCAAACACCAGTTTTGAAAAAGATATAATAAATACTTAATTTATCACAGGATCATGTTTTCTTGTTATTGTTTTAGAAGATTGTCCATTCCTTCAGCATACAATATTTATTTGGTTACTTCCTTTATAAATATGTCATGTTTATTGTTTATACGAGAAATGAGACTTCGGACAGATGAGTACATAAAGCCTATTAACAAATTTTTAAAACACCTTGTACACTGCTTGGAACGTCTTTGACGAACACCTAATTTTAAAAACCTGCAAATCATGTACGGGTGTGTCTCTTGACTTTAAAAAACAATAAGAAGCAAACATGAATATCAAAAATTATTTGAGGTCCCAATATTAAGATATTTTACAGAACATACACGAAAGTGGGTAGCC